>JAJLRX010000251.1:0-96576 GCA_030567275.1 Hanseniaspora lachancei | reverse complement strand
TGACCTCTTGCTCATCAACATCCATGGAGGAAAAGGACATCACAGGCCCTCCAAACTACCATGACATCAGAAAGTTCAAGTCAGCTTCATATTGTGCAAAACAAACATCAAAGTACTTTCCCGCTGCATTCCTTGGTGTGCTTCTTAATCTTTTGGATGCCCTGTCATATGGCATGATTGTGTTCCCAATCACCGAGCCCATCTTCAAGGACTTGGGCCCAGCAGGACTGTCCTTGTTCTACATATCATCGATTATTTCCCAGCTGTGCTACTCAGGGGGACTTTCATTGTTTGGACCCAGTATAGGTTCTGAAATGATTGAGGTTACCCCCTTTTTCCACACAATGGCATTCAACAACTTACAGTTCTACAAGAACCTTGGGGGAGATCTTGATTCTTACCAAATGTACATCATCACAACAACCTTGGTTTGCTTTGTTCTTTCATCCATACTAACTGGCTTAGTATTCTATCTATTGGGCTCCCTGAAACTTGGCAAAATCGTTGGCTTTTTTCCCCGACACATTCTTATAGGCTGCATTGGTTCCGTTGGTTACTTCCTGATCATCACTGGCATTGAGGTATCCTTGAAGATTCCAAAGTTCTCATACAACTACAAGTTTTGGGTGGACCTGTTGCCTCTTGACTACAACTGGGGCAAGCTGCTTTTGCCCATATTGCTGACCACATCTCTTGTAATCGCCCAAAAGAAATTCAACAACAACAGCCTGGTGTTGCCAGCATTCTATGTTGGGTGCCTGGCTCTCTTTCACTTTGTTGTTGCTCTGATGCCTAACTTGAACCTACCCCTTTTGAGACAGCATGGGTGGATTTTTTCATCTACCAACATCGAGGCTGTGTCAAGCACACCATCAATCATAGGCGACAAATGGTACTCCTTTTATGCCCTGTTCAACTACAAGTACGTGAACTGGGGTCTTGTTGGGAAAAACATCCCAACAATGTCTGCCTTGGTATTCTTTGGTATCCTCCATGTCCCAATCAATGTTCCTGCTCTGGCTGTCACCCTGAACTGCGACAAGTACAGTGTTGATCAGGAGCTCATTGCACATGGGTGGTCAAACTTCATCAGTGGGCTGTTTGGGGCCATCCCAAACTACTTGGTGTACACAAACTCCGTGCTGTTCATCAGAGCAGGTGCAGACTCGAGATATGCCGGGGTTTTGCTAGCTATCTTGACGGCAGTCGTCATGTTCATAGGTCCCTCCATCATTGGCTTCATTCCAATCTGTGTTGTTGGGTCTTTGATTTTTCTGCTTGGGTATGAACTTTTGAAGGAGGCACTGATGGACACTCACAACATCTTAAGTCCATTTGAGCATCTGACTGTTCTATCCATCATCATAACATCCGCTGTTTTTGACTTTGTCATGGGGATCATTGTCGGATTGATTATTGCCTGTTTCCATTTCCTGGTCAATTCAGCCAACTTGCCAAGCATCCAGGACGAATATGACGGAACACAACTACAGAGCACCGTCAACAGAAACGCATACCAAACTGAACTCCTAAACAAGATCGGTGATCAAATCTATATTCTAAAGCTGCAGAACTTGTTGTTTTTTGGCACCATCCTTTCCATTGAAGAAAAAATCAACATCATGCTGGACAGAGAGGGGAAGTCAAGAATCATCAAGTACTTGATCCTTGATTTCAAAAACATCAAAACGGACCAGATTGACTACTCAGCTGCTGAGGGGTTCAACAGAATCAAGAGATTTGTCAGTTCCAAAAGCATCACCTTGATTATTTCAAGCATAAAGGAAACAGACACAATCTACAAGGTTTTCAACAAGGTTGGGTTACTTGAGGATGTTGAGCTGTTCAATGACTTAAACAGTGCCCTGGAATGGTGTGAAAACAAGTATTTGTATCACTACAAGCTCCTCAAGAATCATCAACTGGCAAAGATCAACACCACCAAGAAGGAAATGTCCGTACCAAACATCAAAGTCAACAAGGACATAAGGGGCTTTCTCAAGACCGCATCTTCACCAATGTTTGCCAACACTCCAAGAAACGACATGTTTTACAAAGCTGCCAAGAACGTGATCAACACCGAAACTGAGGTTGGGAAGATCCTGTATCAGGCCATAAACAAGAACAAGCCCCTGAATTCAGATTCGCCTCAAAATAATGACAAGCAATCCCCAAACCAGTGTCTTTCTTTATTTCTGCAGTCTTTCAAGGCCTTTATAGAAGAATGGGAATTTGATAAGTGGAGTCCAATCTCATCATACTTCAAGAGAGTCAAACTAAACCCCCATGAAACCATATCCAACGACAACTGTGTCATACTGGTGGAAACAGGACTGATCAAGATCTCATACTCCGTTACCGAAAACACAGCAAAAACCGAAAGTGTTTATGAAACATTGGCGAAAAAGACTCCGTATGGAAAAATAACAAACAACTACTACAAAATTGCTCCTGAATACAACGATACAGTCTATGCTGAAACAGAGTCTGACATTTGGATTTTGGACCATGAAAAGCTGGACCTTTTGAAGACTGAAAATGCTGATCTTTACATAGACGTTTTGACTTTGATCAGTGCATTGAACCAATACAGATACAAAAAACTGCTGAGATTCACCATTGCAAGCGGTTAAAGCTTTATATATAATCATGAAATGTCACAAAGCATACTATTTTACTCGTCGTCTGATTCATCAGATCCATCATCGTCATCCTCTTTCAATTCCCTCAATTCAACTGTGTATCCTCTCTTTTGGAAGAATTCCTTGAAATCGTCTCCCTTGGTTGGATGACAAGCCACAAAGGCACTACCCGTGTTTCTATTGAACATTGGCAACAAGTAAGTCTTGGTGCATCTAATCAAGTCCTCAGTGTCAACACTGACCAGCTTCTCAGTCAATCTTTGGGTGAATGATGGATCCTTCATCAAGCCATAAGTCTTGACGTATTTCCCATAGCCTGAGTTCACATATGAGTTGTTGGATTCAGCGACTTCCTTCAGGTACAGCGCAATGGCACCATCAATCAGATTCTTATCAAAGACAGTCTTTCCCGTGGCCAGGTCCCCAATGATGGCCTCAGCAGCCTCATAGGACTTGATCAAGTCAGCAGCTCTGTACACCATGAATGTGATGTCATGGACATCAACGTAATTGTACGCCCATGCACCATAAGCCAGACCCATGCCTCTGATGGAGGTCCAGAAGGGACCCTCAGTGGCCTGCAAGTACCCCAAAAGCAACTTGATAACAGGGTAGTCAGGGTGGGTGTAGTCAATGTTACAGTTGGCATGGATGGACAAATAACTGGAGTCTGAACCAGGAGTGGTCAAAATAAAACTCTTTTCCCCAAAGCTCTTTCTGAATGCAGTAAAATGTTTCTTGACATCTGGCAATTCAGGGAACTTTCCCAATGGTTGAACACCCTCAAAGTTGTGGGTCCAGGCTTTGTAAAAGGTATCATGCCCTAGTTTGGAAACGTCACCTAGGACTAGCACATGCGCTTGATCCAATCCCTTGATTATATCACTTCTGAAGGCTTCTAATTTAGGAAGAATTTTCTCTTTGAAAAGACCATTTTCAATGTCTTCCTTAATATCTTGCAACAACTCCTCGTTGCTTAGGATGTTGGATGATTTTTCCAATGATCTCTTTTCATAGAAAATGTCCTTCATGTAGCATTTCAGCATGTTCATACCATCTCTGTGAGATTCAACAATGGATGATAGGAAGTTCTCCAATAGAACATTGACTCTTTGTTCATCAAAGACTGAGTTGTAAATGGCCTTTTTGATCCACTCAACACCCTTGCTGTAGTTTTCAGCCTTACACTTGACTTTGAACTTGATTGTGTCAGGGTAGTACTGTGAAACAATGTTTCTTTGAATTCCAAATGTCAAGGTGTCGTCCTTCAACGAGGAAACAACAGTTTCATAGTCCACTGCTTCATCTCCAATCTTCATAGGCATGGTGAAGGCATCACAGAACAGCCAGAACAATGGCAAGTTGTCTTCATCTTTGATGACCTCACTGGAAATCATCAAATTAATCTCAACGAAATTGGAATCAAATTGTTCCAAGTGGATTGAAAAGGGCAAAGCTTGAGTCTTTTGTAAATCAACCAATTTCTGAACCTTTTCTGATTCAGCATCTGGACCAGTGGCGGTTGAACCAAAGCATGGTACAGAAGTAGTTTCAATAAAATCAATGGCCTTGGCTGGATCCTGTATTTTGAACGATTCCAGCAAGGAGTCCGGAACAGGCGTGTTGTTCACTTCATCAGCCAATCTAACCTTTTCAGCCAATTGTTTCTTATATTCTTCTGTGAAGGTCTTGTTTCTTTCATCCAATCTTGATTCCTTTTCCTTTTTGGATTGCTCATACAAATCAGCACTAGGCTCAGCCAAAACAACAAAGGGAGAGTTTTGAACAAACCACTTATTCAACAATTCTGTCCATTCATCACTGGTTAACTTGGCAGCATCATCAAAGTCCTTTAGAGTCTTGTATCCACTAATCAAGGTCTCACTCTTGACGTCCCTGTCATACAAGAAGTTAGTGATGACACTGTTAGATAGAATGTCAGCACCATTTCTTTCCAATTTAGATAAGTACGATAATCTATAACTTTCCAAAGTTTGCTTGATTTTACCAAGATCAACTTTATGTTGCTTCAAAAGGTCCAATGTTTTTGCCTTCAACAAGTGTAACTTTTCAGTTGGAACACCGGAGTAGTTGATGCTGACAACAGTTCTTACAAAGTCTTCAGTTTGATAGCTGACATCATTGGCCAAAGGATCATCACATTCAACAAAGGACTTTTGCAAGACAGCCAAGGAACCATCTGTCATGTACTCCATTAAAATGTTCAACAACAGGTCATTAAAACAGTCTGTGTATTCTGATGTGACCCAGTACAGACCCAGTTCACCTTGAGATAGATCAAGTTCAGGGAATTGACAAGTGCGTTCAACAATTTGATCATTGAATCTTGGCTGTAAAAGTTTGGAAGTGTTGGTGTCAACAAATGGCCTAGCCTTGTTGTTTGTGGCTACAGGCAACTCATTATCAAACTCGTTGACAATGGACAATAACTCATCAGTTGGAACATTACCAGTGACAATCAAGCAAATGTTTTCTGAGTTGTAGTTTTTTTCGTGGTAGTCTCTAATTTCCTCAATGGTTAAAGAACGTAAGTTTTCAGTCAATCCACCGGTTTCAGATCTATAGCCAGAGCCATTTTCATGGGCTAGTCTTTTGTAGGCCAAGTCCTTGACAAACCACGATTGGTTTTCTATGGCTTCCATTTCACTGTAAACAACACCCTTGTCTTGTAGGGAAACAGGATCAACGTGGTAGACCTCAGTGACAAAGGCCTCCTTGGAAAGCGTGGGGTTGAACAAACAGTCCAAGTACACAGGAAGCACATTCTTAAAGCCTAGCCAACCAGCAGTACTCAAGGTGTAAACAGTTTGGTCTGTCGCAGTCCAGGCATTTGTTGATGACATGGACAAGTTGGCAGCCTTATCCAGGATACTCTTGTAGGGGTACTTTTTAGAGCCAGTGAAAATCAAGTGTTCAAGAGTGTGTGGGATACCTGAATCATTGAATATTTCAGTGCCCACAGCAAAATACCCCTCAACCATAGGGGAGGATTTTGAATGGATTTGAACAACTTGTAATTTGGTTCTTTCTGATTGGAACTTTTTGATGGTGTATTGAGGAGCGTACTCAATGTTAAAGGAGAACACCTGCTTAAAATTGTTACCTGTCATGAGTGATGGTGTTTTTTTATAGGGGTGTGAGAAGTATTTTTAATAATGTTTATGTTTGTTGTTCTAATAATATATAAATAAATGAATTTTTACTTGCTTTATTCTATATAACTTTTGTGTGTACTAACACAGGAGTTAAGAGATAATGAATAATACTGTTTTTCTCTGTTAAGTTCAAAGGTGTAAGGATAGATAAAAAAAAAATTTTTTTTTTTAGTTTTTAAAAATATATTTATTTACTAATTATTTGTTAATGATAAATATGTGCCAAAGGGATACCATTAGGAGTCATGAAACTTTAATCCAAATGAATAATCGAATACGAGTGTCTTTTTCTTTCAAATTGATGTTTTTGTTTTTTCAAATTAGTATTCAAATTCATAATTTAGGTGATAATCATTTCTCTACGGATTTTTTCTTTTCTTTTTTTTTTGGGCACACCATAAAAAATTACACGAGTTGAGTGAATTTCCGTTTAGGGTAATATTTTGTTTTTCTCATTCATTTTGGTTTTCCTTGAAAATTTCATCTCATATCTAATTTTTAAAGTAACTTCCAGCTTTTTTTATCTTATAAAAGAAAATATTAAAAAGTAAACAGTATTATAACTAATATCAAAGTAACTAAACAATCACCAAAGTATCATAATCAACATGTCTGCAGGTATATCTCAACCTTTTAGAATCACCACTTTACCTAAGATCAACCAACTTAACAATCCTTTACACCAACAAGCACTTTTGCCAACAAGCCACAACGACTCAACCAACAAGTCTTCTGACTACATCAACGTAGGTATCAGTGGTTCATCCATCAACCAGTACATCATCAACCCATCGCCAAAGCTGATATTCAACCACTCCATAAGCTCCATTGTGAACATCACCAACCTTGATACATTTGTTTACAAGAACACCAAGGAAGAGGATGAGGACATTGAGCTGTGGGTGTACTCAACCAACATGGCCAACAGCAAAAACAACATGCTGAACTTCTTTATAAGATCCAAGAACCTGATGAATGAAAGCAACTCAAATATAATCAGCAAGAGCTCTTTGAGCCTGGAAAATGAGGTTGTCAATTTGAGAATCATCAACAAGAACCATGTGCTGGTTGCTTTGAACAGCGGTAAAGTAAGATTGTACAAGGTCTATCCACACAGAAAAGTTGAGAGTGATGAAGAAGTGTTGTTTAAGTTGATCAATGAATATGATTCCAAGTATGACAACATGAACTACACTCACATATATTCCCAAAACGGCAAGGTTCATGTTTTTGCTCTTTTGAAAATTAGCAACATGGACACAGAAAATACAGGTTGCTTGAAACTTTTGGAAGTATCCCAAGACTACAAAATTATAGAAAACCAATCTGTCATCATTGACAGAATCAACCTTAATGAATCAAAGGCACAACAGTTTTTCAACAATTTCAACAATCAATATGTGCACTTGGACTCAATCAATAAATGCTTGAAGGTTTATAAGCTGAACCCAAGTGATTTGATTTTGAAGTTTGTTGAACAAATAGATGTTTCCAAATTCATATCAGCAGAAGTAGATCCAAAGACAACCTCTATTCAATCAGTCGCTGAAAACAGAATTATCTTGAACACAGACAATGAAGTTTACTTGTTGGACTTAGTACATAAATCCCTACTTGCCAACAGAACGGTTAGCAGCAACAGCATAAAGACATTCCAATTACTGAAGACATGGTACGTAGAAGATGATGGTTTACTGAAGGACAACAACACTTTGCTTTTAGGTGTTTCAACAAAGCCCACCAGTAAAGTTTCATATTTGGAAATGATGAACGTCAATGTGGGTGAGGGTAACTTGAAGGATTCCCTAGGAAAGTCTTTTTTGAATAAGAAGGAGGAAAGTGGGAATGATAACAAATGGGGATTAATTTACAAGAGTATTAACAAAAGCCAAAGCGATCTGGACTTGAACTCCATTTTCAATGAATTATCCACAAACATCAAGAACATGAGCTCTCAAGAGTTCGATAGGGACTTCTTCAAGCTATTGAAGCTTGATTCCAGCAAGGGATACTATGACGAAAGCAGTGACAGATTCCTAAACTCCCAACATTTCATAACACAAATGAATGAGATGCTACTGACCAACTACATCAACAAGGAGATTGTCAATGAGTCCTTCATATACTTGCTAACTCATCCTTTGTATCAATACACTGATAATTTGTTGGCAAAGCTCCAGTTTGATTTCAGACTTTATAAGCAGTGTATTTTAACATGTCCATTCATTCCCATTGAGGACTTAATGAGTGACCTGTTCCAAATAAACAACATAGAGCTGCTGTTTAATTTAACTTGCAGAATATTCAATGATTACAACAAGGCTGAAATTAAGCAATCCATAAAGAAACTGAACAAATTTAATGTCAAAAACTTTATAGAGTTCATTATCAACTATAACAATTACAACATCGAGAAGTTCAACATAAAGGAGTCAATGCCAAAAATGATAGAGTTTTTGAACTTGATCATTGACTCAATAGGATACTTTCAACTGGACTTGATCACTTTGAAGAAAATGAACAAATTCATAGTCAAGAACATCAAGATCATCAAGAGTAACAACGATATTCTGAATCTACTGATTGAAAACAAAACGTACGGTAACAATGGTGGTATCAACTACAACTTGACTAAGAAGAAAAACCAAAAGGCCCTCAAGGAAAAGAACATGAAGTTCACAGTAGATTATATAGAAATCTAAGAGTGTATATACTGGTGCAATGATCATTGGTTTTGTTATTATATTATGATTACTTATAATTTTTTTCTTTTTTCTTGGCTTTCCCCCGATGATCTTGTAATTCAAACTCGATTCCAAAAGTGTAAAAAAATAATAAAAAAAAAAAAATTAAATTAAAAATTCTATATTATATTACTCATTTTGTTATATATATTTTCATGTCACAACCGATAGGGTTGATGCCAGAGGATAGTACTAGAATGAATTCAAATAAAATCAATGAACTACTGGAGAAGTACAAAAGACTGCGAAAGAACACACCAAACGTGGAAGGTGTTCACCACCCACTCAAAAGAACACATGAACAGGACACTCTGCAACATCTAAAAAACAAAGAACTCAAGCGAACAAACACTAGCAAACCCACAAGCAAAAGCATCCTTTCAAGTTACGAACACGATGAGAAGGTCACTGGTGTGGATAGACAAATGGAAAGTTTCGGGAACGAGATATTCAAGAACATGTCCGCCTTTGAAAGGGATAAGTATAAAGATGTCAAGGAGTGGTACATTGAAAAGGAACTGAACAGGTTATCAAAGCAGTTGAAGAAATAGGTCATATATATCATTCATCGTCATACTCAGCCTCGATTTTTGTCAACACAGACAAGCTTTTTTCACATTGCTCAACACATTTCTTGTAGTAGTTCAACTGAGCCTCGTTAAAGGTTCTTAGTAACTTTATAATATCAACTGACTCAACAAAGTTCTGCATGTCGCTTAATGTGGATGAGGTTTCTGAAATGAATTGGTCCTCCAATGAATCGTCATTGAGCTCATTGGTGTATCTCAATGAATCCAGCTCGATTCTCAAGTTCTCAACGACCTTTCGCTTCTCCTTGATGGCCTTGTAGACATCAGCGTACAATGCTCTTAGCGAGGGTAGAATGTCTGCTTTGATGATGTTGTCCTGGTTTTCCTTTTGCTCATCCATGATGGTGCTGGCATCCCTCAACGCATTCAAAACATTGACAAGATCCTCTTGGTCCTCGTGTCCACCCAGTGTCTTTGAGGCTTGGCTGAATGTGTTGCTCAAGGCTTGTGCAAATGATCTCGGCAAGAAACCCTCATTTTCCTGACCAGAAGGCTGGGCGTCATCCTCATGCTTCCCCCACAACTTGAACTTGTTTGTAACCTTCCAGACTTCATTCAAGGAATCACTCAAGGTTGGTGGATAGTCATACCCTTCAACTTCATAGGTCTCCAGAATGGTGATGACTTTCTTCAACACCTTACCCAAATCATCTGTTTGTTTTTCAAGGTGTAGGTATGTATCAGGCAGCTTGGTGGATTGGAAGGCATCATCCTGCTTGATGACCTTTGAAGTTTTCATTTTCTCATTGATCTTGAAAAAGTTCTTTTGGATGTTCTTGTTAAGAGTTTCCTTCTCCTTCTCCAGGAATGCTGCATCAACAGTTGGAATGTTGGACTGGATTTGTTGAGCTGTTGAGGAAATGAACGTGTCTACCTTGTTGAAGAAGGAGTAGAAGTTGTTGGCAGGTTCTTCAGTTTTCTCAACAGAAGGGGTTTCTTCAAGAGCCTCATTGGCAGTAAACTCAGCAGCTTCTTCAGACATTTTTCTTTCAATCTTAAAGTTAATAGATTCGTGCCTTTGGCTATGAATAAGGTTTTCTGTATTATAACAAAGAAAGATAAAAATTTAGAACGAAGAAAAAAAAGATGTTAAAAGGAAAAGACAAAAAAAAAAAAAAATACTAAACATGTATAAAATCGGCTATAATCAACAAAGAAAGCTTTAAACTATTATGAAAATTCTTGAGACATATATAAATCCTCCATTTACAATACCTTTTCGTTTAGTTTGTATCCCGTAGGAACAGTGACTACATCCTCCTCTGTGAACTCTGTAAATGCATTAGACTTGGTTGCATCTAAATCAACGCTTTTGCCCTTCCAGGTATCATAAACGGCCGGAACCTTGGCGTTCTTCATGTATGCACCATTACCCTTGTCAAAGGCGACCGAGTCCAGGAACTTGTTCTGGGGCAGAACACCCTTGAATCCCGTGGCAACATGATCAGGATCCATACCCTCCTTGATGACCCAGGAGTCGTACACACTTGGGACTGTTGCTGAGGCCAAGTGCTTTGCAGCACTGGAATCGTGGTTGACTGATCTTAGGAACCCTCTTTCTGGCAGAACACCCTTGTAGCCAACTGGAACCTTATCAATGCCTGTTCCCTCATCTTCAGAGTCAGTTTCAGCACCGATGTCGCTGGATGAGATTTTTTCAGTTGACAACGCAGACTCATCGGAGGACTCTGCAGGCTTGTACTCATCAATGGTTGAAATGACAGAAGGATCAGATAGAACAAACTCGTCGTCAGTGGCAACTGAGAAGTCCCTGTTTATAGACTTTAAAGAAGACAGCTTAGGAGCCTTGATTTTACTGAAAGCAGTTGAGTTTGTTTTAACAGGAGGCTTGAAGTCAGAAACAACACTCAATTTGGAGTTGATGGCCTCGTTGTTGAGGTTGAACTCCTCAGCAATCTTGTTGATCTCTTCCTTTTTCGCGTTGATCTCAAGCTTCAACTTGGAAAGCTGCTTTTCCTCCTCATGGCTGATCAATGGTTCATTGGAGATGAAATCATACTCCTTACCAATGGCATTGATCTTTTCCTCATACTGCTCAGGAGTGTCTGGCTCAGTGAATTCCTTGGTGTATTTTTCATTCTCTTCAGCGTTGTCATCTCCATTCTCGGTGCCAGCTTTTTCCTCCACTTCATCCTGCTTGGAAACTACAGATGGGACAGGTTGAATGAAGTCTTCGGACTCGTCATCAGCAAACTCAGGAACCTCGAATGCTTGGGATTCCACATCAGTGACATACTTCTTCTTCATCTCATTGAAGTGCTTGACTTTTCTTTGGTGTCTTCTCAAGCTTCTTAACTGTTCCTTCTTCAAGTCTCTCTTAGACTTCTGCAATTGTCTCTGCTTTCTAATGTTAGATCTCATTTCCCTGTTGTATTCTCTGCCCCTGTGTCTTCTTTCCTTTTCAATTTTCTTCTTTTGAATCTGAAGCTTCTCTTGTTCATGCTTATACAAATCAACCTTGTGGTGGAACTTCTTTAGCTGGCTTTGTCTTTCTAGCTCATCCAGCTTTTTAAAGTGTAGAGGTTGACACTGTTCTTGAAGTTCAATGATTTCATCAGTTAAGACAGAGATCTTTTGGGCATTGGAGTCTTGCTGCTGTTGCAAATCATTGACTTCCTTGATGCTGTCTGCATTAATAGCAGCTTTCTTGTCTTTGTAGTTGATGATGCTCTTGAACTTCGAGGAAACAGCCTGCAGAGGTTGTTCAAAGCTCTTTTGGATCTTCTTGTTGGACTTCTTGTTGATGAAGAAAACTGGGTTGTAAGAAACCTTAGACTCGACATCAAGATTTTCAACTTCAACAGCACCCTCGGCGGCATCCAATGCACCTGTGTCGACAAAATTGGAAACATCCTTGGCCTTGGTGTCTTCTGGGTCGGTGTTTTCAACTTCAACAGCACCCTCGGCGGCATCCAATGCACCTGTGTCGACAACATTGGAAACATCCTTGGCCTTGGTGTCTTCTGGGTCGGTGTTTTCAACTTCAACAGCACCCTCGGCGGCATCCAAAGCTTCTGTGTCGACAACATTGGAAACATCCTTGGCCTTGGTGTCTTCTGAGCCGGTGTTCTCAACTTCAACAGCACCCTCAGCAGCATCCAATGCACCTGTGTCGACAATGGCAGTTTTTTTGTTTTCTACAGCACCTTCTGCGGCACTCAGGGCATCTGTGTCCACAGTGTTGGAGCCCTCTGGACCTTTGATGTTTTCGTTGATATCAGCATCGACCTCTTCACTTGTTCTGACCTTGTTCAGTCCAACATCATGAGTGTCAGCATCAACATCACCAAGACCTTCGATGTTTTCCTTGATATCAGCATCGACCTCTTCACTTGTTCTGACCTTGTTCAGTCCAACATCATGCGTGTCAGCATCAACATCACCAAGCCCCTCAACGTTTTCCTTAACATCGTCTTTGGAGAAGGAGAATCTTTGCCAAATAGGAGTCTTTGGGGCTGAGGCAACGTACGAGACCTTCTTACCCTGTTGCAAGTCCCTATCGTTCTTGACCTTACCCCACAGCTTGTAAACCGGCTTGACAATTGGGTTTACGTCCTTGGTGACCTTCTTTTCTGCATCCTTGGGGTAGATTTCATTGTAAGTTTTAGTTCTGTGGATCAAAACGTCTTGCTTTTCATTCAAGGAGCTCAGCTTCCCCTTAATCTTGGTTGAGTCCTTGGTTTGTCTCTTGTCTCTTTTAGGAATAGACTTAGGAATGGTGGGCTGGTTAGGATGGTCAACCAAGGTCAAGTTGATGGACTCATTGTCGCTGTTGATTGAATATAAGTGTCTTGGGTCCAGTTGGGGAAGCTTAGGACCGTAGACGTATGGGAACTTTTTCTTTTTGTTTTCTTCAGCCTTTGTGTAAACAGATGAAGAGAGATCCTTTCTTAGTCTGGTGGAATCAATTAGTGGTTCAGAAGGTATCTTCTGATCATCAGGCTTGTCATCAAACAAGTGGTCTAGATACCCACCTGTACTAGATTTGTTGATATTTTTAGCGTACATTTAAATATCCAAAAAGGTTACTATTGTTCTTTTTTTTTAAGTTTTCAAAGATTGTTTTTATATATACTTGTATTATTGGTACTCTATGGAGTTTATGATTGTTTTTGTTAATATATATTATCAAAATATATTGTTGAATACTCTAGGATGTTATATATTATATATGTGTGTGTTTATATTTTACTCTTTTTTTTTCCCCTTTCCCTTTGTTTTTTTCCCCCCTTTTTCTTGGAAACCAGTGATGTTATGAACAATCAAAGGGTGAGTTTAAACATTACCATATTGATAAACATTGAGTATAAACGGTCAGTGAAGTGGTAGAGAACACTTACACAAATGATTGCATAATGATACCGAAACAACTTCAAAAGGGTGAAGATAAGTGTGTGCTTGTGTGTGTGTTTTTTTTTAATCACTACGTAATCATATGTGCTTACCCAATTCAGAAACAACCCATATATATTTTTTTAAGGGGCGAGTGCAGTGGGTTAACCGCGTTTTTCCCACCCTGACAAAGTACAGGATATTTGTTTGGGGTGGTTGCCTATTTGGGAAGTGCACACATGAGTGTTGGTCAACGTCACCATTTATTTGTTTTTCCGAAAAGGTGTCTTTGAAGCACAACGTTGTTTACTCTTCTCCCCACCCTTTAAAATTTTTGTATTTGTTTTTTTTTCCCAAGTTTTCTCTTTCACTTTTGAAAATTAAAGGTATAGTGAATGGGTCTTTTACAATCTCATTGACTATTTTACCTTTATTTTTCTCTTTTTTTGAAAAATTAAAGGATTATATTCATATTATATAAGCAGATGAGTTTATATATTGAATATAATATTGTATAAAAAAAAGGGATTATTAATTCTTATAGATAGTTAAATTATTATATCTCTTATATAATATATATTTCAATATATATACCAATACATTCATTGAATACAGATATAACACAATGCTTTCCATTTTCGATATATCCTTAAGATCCTTAAACTTTGTCTTTTTAGTCATCATCTTGGGGCTTACTGGCTCTTTAATCCACGGCTCCGACAACGGTAACCACTCAAGAGTCAACTTTGCTCTTTTCGCTGCTGTCTTCGGGCTTGTTTTTGACTCCGTCTATGGGTTGGCCGCAAACTTTTTATCCGTCCTAACATGGCCTATAGCCTTGTTCATTTTGGACTTTTTGAACTTTGTCTTCACCTTTGCTGCTGCCACCGCCTTGGCTGTTGGTATCAGAGTCCACTCTTGTACAAACAAGCACTACTTGGACAACAACTCCATCATCAATGGTTCTGAAGACAGATGCAGAAAGTCACAAGCCTCTGTTGCCTTCCTATACTTCAGTTTCTTCATCTTTTTGGCCAAACTGGCCTTTGACTGCATCAACATGGTAAGCTCAGGCTCCTTGTTTGGCTCCAAGAAGAGACCTTCTGTTTCTCAAGTTTAATTCCCTATGACATGACCAATCCTCCCTTTTATTTTTTTTGCTTTTCTTTTATGTTGACTAAGTAATTTGTTTGTTCAAAAGAGAAAAATAAACCAATAATATATGCAAACCATATAATACAACTAATTTAAATAAATAACCAAAAAGTGTAATTCATTTATTAACAGATAAATATGAAGAATAATAAAAGCAAAAAAAAAAGAAAAGAAAAAAGGTGTGATGAATTCAAACTGTGAAAGAAAAATAAATAAATAAAAATAATAAGAATAATATATAACTTTATATAATTTGTCTTTATTTTGTTTTATTCACATTAGCGTTAATGTGTTTAGAATAAAATAAAAGTTAAATATACCCTTTACCAGATTGTATAAATCTTCATAGTGTATGACTATAGCAGCCAATTAAATTGATAGGTTGAGCTTTCTTTTCAAGACATTGGTTGAATGCATCTCCTTGGACCATTGTTTCTTTTTTTACATGGAGTTATCACATACACAGTATTGATTATGAAAAAAAAGGTTGAACATATCTTTACCCTATTTTGGGCAATCCATATTCTCTCTGTTAGTAAAACTCTCTTAGTTATATTTCATATATACATGCTTAACGAACTTGCTTATCTTCCCACGTTGAATAACATGGAGTTTCCACCGCTCTTGTCACCAGATGTGCCGTTTGGAAGGTAGGTGATGTTTCCACTGCTGGACAGTATCTTGGCAATGTCCTTACTGGTTTCCAATCTTCTGATGGCTAACAAACCATCACCGTTCTTTTCCAAAGCCTTGGAAATTAGGTCAGCGGCTTCAGCCTCACCCTCAGCTCTAATGATGTTGGCCTGTCTTTCCTGTTCAGCCTTTTCAACCAAGAACTTGGATCTTTCTGCGTCTTGTTGTGCAATTTGCTTCTGCTCAACTGCCTTGGTGAACTCTTGGCCAAATGTCAAGTGGGTTATGGACACATCCTCGAGCATGATGTTGAACTCACCGGATCTCTTTTCCAGTTCCTTGGCAATCTTCAAGCTGACCAGCTCTCTTTGTGTGATCAACTCAGCGGCATCAAACTGCGCAACAACACTCTTCAAAATTTCGTTCCCAATGGATGGCAGCACTCTCTCTGCATAGTCCAGCCCAAGTGTCTGGTATATTTGCGGCAACAGCCCAATGTCAGGTCTGTGCAGCACTCTTAAGGTTAAGGACACATTTTGCAAGTCCTTGGTTCCCGTGTTGGTGGATATGTTCTTTGGCTTGCTTCTGATGTCAAAGATGATCGGCTTCTGCAGCCACGGAACAAAAAAGTGCGTCCCTTCACCAATAACTTCAGCTTTCACACCCTGCAATCTATCAAAGATGACTGCTCTGGATCCTCCTTGCACGTCGTATATACAGTTGCTGGCTGCTATTCCGGCAAAGCCAGCAATACCAACTATTTTACCTAGCTTTTGAAATTGTTGTGGGTTGTTCATTTTTTATAGTTTAGTCCTTGGGGTGTATATATTTTCTTACAAAGGTTAAAGTGTAGTTGTTTAGAATTAGACTTATATAAAAAATGAGGGAAAAAAAAAAATTTTTCTTTTTTCTTTTCTCTTTCTGTTTTAACACTTTCGGCTTTATGATTTTTTTTTTTTACGGGTTAGGATAAATGGTATTTGGTACTTTGCCAACACCGCTACCAAGCTTTTGAAAACTGAACATGCGTGTGTTTTCCTAAACCTTTAATCAATATAACTAATACAGTAAATGATATCATAAATAAAACAAAGAACATGAACTCTCAAAGAGTCTCATTATTTTTTTATTTGAAGCCTATACATACACTAAGCCTTGTACTCTAAATCATCTAGCTTAGCCAAGATATCATTCTTCAACTTGATGTCCTTCAAAAAGGCCTTTGAAAAGATCTTCCAGTCCTTATCGTATCCCATTTTACCCATACTAATACTTCCTATGCCAAGTCTTGGACAGCTTTCTTTAAACTTTAAAATCTCATGCGGAATGCTTTGTCCATACTTAGTTCTAAAGTTGTAGCTTTGTGGGTCTGTGCAAGGAACCAATCCTAGGGTATGGACACCTCCATTTCCTGATTCCCCAAGGATGTACTGTTTGAACTTGTCGCTGTATTCTCTCTTTTCTTCAGCTTGATTATTCTCAAGGTCCTTCACTATGCTTTTCACCTCGTTATTCCCTTTCCCCTCACATGCATCCTCGCTAACATATCTGATATAGAAGGTCTTTTTCCCTAATAAAACATCAGTCTGCCATGACCGGACGATGGTCTTCCCGACCAAGTGGTTCAACCTGTTGATTTTTTCGTCCTTGTAAGAAGTGTTCAAGTAAGGAGGAATGTCACAGCCTCTGAGAAGCATCTCCTCGTACCGGCTTTTCTTGATGTTGTTGAATGTTGGCTTGGGGAACGATATGTTTTTGTATTTCTTGCTGGAATGTTCTGTTATAGCCAAGCTGTTTGTAGACAGGTTTCTGATTAATTTTGTCATGCTGCTGGTGTTTTTTTTCCCCCTCTTTTTTTTAAAATAAGGATTAGAGCATATATTGCAAAGTGTTTTTCATGGAATGAAATACAAAGAGATTGTACTCTTTATCTAAGATTAAATTTAAATGTACCCCCGTTTATGCTTTTCTTTGGATAAGAACGGGTTAAAAAAAAATAAATAAAATAAATGAATATCTAAAGTATCCAATACCAACACATATATGTTGGTTATCTAATTACCGATATCACCGGATATGCTTTTTCTACGTAATATATCAATAACTTTCTATAAACCATTACGAGTTTAAACATGGTGATTATACTGGGGCTTGATTAGTCATATTCACTTATCTATTTGCCTTTTAGGTAGGACAAATCAAAACTTTCTCCACAAACACATCACGTGCCACTCATTACGCTAAACACGTATATTTACTCAAGCTGTTTTTTTTAAATGATATTCTCTCACACAGTTCTTGCCTTCTTTCTTTTTTTTTTTGTTCATACAATTATCCACATCCAATATTATGTTTCTTCATTGACCATTAATAAGGACATAGAGATCTTCCAAGCCAAACTACAACCAGAAACATACACATATAACTACATTTCACATGACAACTCATTCTGAGCCCATGAACAACAAGCTCAATGATCTGGTTTGGAATATAAACGAATTTGATGTTTGGAGTTTTATATCAGCTTTGAAGAATGAAAACATCGCTGACAAGAATTGCAACATCAACAGTGAAAAGTTCAACAAAATCATTGAGCTTAATGAACAGTTCCAAAACTCTGACTTTTCTCTTAACAATGACATCCAAATTAACGAACAACAATTCAGCGTCAATGATTTATACAAAAAGAAATTGGATTTCAACCAGCACACCAAGAACTCTAAAGTCACATCTTTGGAAACAGATGAGGAGTATTACACAGTGAGCTTTTCAAACATTAAGTTCTTTAAAATGGAGGATGTTTCAAGAAAGTCTTACTTTGAGTACAACATCCCAAACATTAAGATTCACAAAGATAGCTTCCATAATGAATACAACATAAGGGGTGATACAAAGGTCGAGGAGCTACATTCCCACTTGTTGAAGTTTCTCACTGAAAAGATAGTTTGCAGATTTGAACAGTTGTACATCTACTTGAACTGTGTTTCATACAGTCCAAAGTATCTCCATTATTACTCTCTTTTGCTATCTTCCTTGGCCTCCTATGAACAATTGGCACTTGACTCAAAGCTGTACAGCTACAAGCACATCTCCACTGTTCTGATTGAACCCTCTAGTGAGCAGGTACTCAACAACGTTAAGCAGACATCTGATGTAGATGATACCATGTTTGATATTGTCACCAGAAACATACCTCCCAGCTTTTGGAAGGAAGACCAGGACACAAGTAAAAATAACTTTTCAAGAATCTATTCGTCAACAAAGATGAGGATTCTGGACCAGTCACTGTATGGGTATGCGTGGCCCTTCCAAAGCCCAGAGGAGGGGTTCCATTTCCTAACAATGTTCCTGATGCAGGATCTTGATTCCTATGTGGACAAGTTCGATGAGTTGGACGTCATGTCCTTTTATAGATCATATGCACTCTCTTTGAAGAACCTAGATATCACAAACTCTCACAAAGAGGAAAAAATCAAAAACTTCAACAAGTATCTGGACTTCATCATCAGATCTCAAAACGACAAGCAGGCCTTCTATGACCCTGTAGCAGACTTGCTGTTTTGCTTATGGGAATACTTGAAGCTATTCTTGGACAACATTCTTCCCTTGTTGAATTCTTGTCGGGGCTCTTTGGAAAACAAGTCTTTACTTGCTTATTTTGGTTACTCTTTATCAATGAAAAATCAAAAATTTGAAGAAGTTATAAGCTTTACAAAACTTACCACCACCCTATCTAGATTTGTGTTTGGCTCATCACTTCAGGACCACACGAGTGGTAGCAAGTTGGCTGAGAACTTTTTTGAGCAAGATTACTTTTATTTTAAAGCCTCCAATGAGTTTTCCAGCAATAGGTCCGATGTGCTGAAGCTTCTAGAACAAAAATCATTTTATTTCAGTGAGTATAAAAAACTATCAGAGAAAGTTATCAACCATGATTCAATGGCCAAAAATCCAGTGTTGGTTTATGTCTTTTCTGTTCAGCACTTTGCCAAGTTTTTTCGAAAATTTTTTACAAAGCTGTTTGGTAACTCCATGTTGTATCATCTACACAATGGATTTGACAACTGTTTGGTTCCAGTTTATAATGTGTTCATGGAATTGAAAACCAACGACATAAAGCTTGATTTGAGTAAAATATCATCCTTCAGGGAAAGCATTGGGGATGCAACTTTGAATATCATGGACATGTTTGCTTACATGTCCATAACCCCAAAGGAGTACTTGCCAATGTACGACAATGCTTACAACTCAGATTTCTCATCCAGGGAAACATACACCACACAAATCCACGATGAATGGAAACAAGCCCTTGTCAACAGCAGGGAAATGGACATTGTGTCCAACATGAGGTTTTCAACTGAGTTGATTCAAATGACACTTAAGGACCGTGATGTTTTGATATCTCCTGTTTCTGTTAGCAAAGAGGGGAACATTTTCAAGTTCAACAGATTTGTTCTTGAGGAACATTACCTCAGAGAGATCATTTATTCCCTGCTGATACAGGAATATTATATGTTGGACTCAATGGCATTAGATCCTTGGAAGGAGAGAGTTTTACAAATAGTTTTGTCCTTTGCTGATTCCTATGGAAGACCTGCTGCTACAAGCACAAAGATCATGTCTTTGGATAGAACCGCTGACTTGATGATCGGTATGATAGTTCAAATGATGCCTGCTGAGCACGAAAGAAATGAGTATGAAAACAATGAAGTTAAAAGAAAGTTAGCAGCCTTTTTTGCCCAGATAATAATGACATCTCTAACAGACTTACACATGGATGTGCTGAACTACGAGCTTTTGGCCATTGATGACAATGATGAGTGGATTGCAACCACAGACCATCTATTTGATTTCAAGTTCACCATAAGATACATTGAAATCATATTCAATGCAAACATTCTAATGACGTACTGTATTCAAAAATTAACAAAGCATATCAGCCCTACAGGATACAACCCATACGTGGATTTGATGGCGTGGTGTTGGGCCAGTTGTAACTTGAACTTGAGTGTTTTTTTGAAAATAGATCAGATCATAGAGGCATCCAATGCATCCTTGAACGACGATGAATCTGATGAAGAGGAGGAAGGCCCTTATATTTTGAAGAGCTTGATTCTGTTGACTTCTGGATGGAGATACCTGCTGGGAACAATACTGAATAGGAAAATGGACGATTATGCTATCAGACACGAGCTTGAACATCTATCCTTTGACCAATACATGGCTCCCACAAACAGAAAGTTTTCCTCAGGATCTCTGTCCTCAGTTTCTATTGAGTTGCTGGAAAATTACATGAACTTGATTTACAAGAGTACATTCATAGACTTCAACAAGAAGGATGAACTAGCGATGAACAATCCAAACAAGCCATATGAAGCTTACTCCGCCATCAATCATAAATTTCATATGCATGACTTTTTCAATCAAAACACCAAGGAGTCTAGTTTCTTTGAATTTTTGGAGATCATCCCTGATGATGACTTGGATGATGATGTGTTGTATGTCTTTAGAGATTACTTTGAAAAAATTGAAACTTATGGGGTCAATGACACAACTGGATTTGTGGATCAAAATAACACCGTTAGACATTACATTTTTGACTACAGACTCTTGAACAAAACCAGAGTTGATCACATGAAGAAGTACGGGGATTACACAGTCCCAAAGACAAAATTCTCAGCTATTGAAGAGTTTGTTGAATCTTCTCAAAACACAAACTGTTCATGCTCAGTTACTCAAACGTTCATCAAGAAAATCAAGGAGTTGGATATGAAGAAAAGAACGGATATCACTGACGATGAGTTGGTTTTTGTTTCAGATACTAAGGAATTCTGTCCTCTTGAGGAACTAAAGATATTCTCATCTTTTGTTACTTATCCTTACTTGTCAGATAATAAATACACATTTGATGCATACTTCCCCATCAAGCCCATTGTTGAGATCAACTTGAAATCATGCATTGAGAAATTTGTCAACTTGTCTCATTTAAAGAATTTGGATAAGATGAATTTACTTTGTGAAGTGGCCTCAATCAACTATCATTTCAATGAAGTTTTCAATAAGGGTATAGTCTTTTCTCAAGAGGAGGTGTTCTCCCAGATTGATGCTGAAAGTTTCAACAGCAGTCCAAATGAAGGGATGGACAGTGTTGTGTCACAGCTTACTGATATGTTCTCTATGAGCAATGGCTCCGATAAAAAGGCCTTTGACAAGAGTGTTATTGCTGAGGTAAAAGCATGTTTCAACTTAAGAGGAGAGTTTTTACAAATTCTTTTCAAAACTGATGACCAAATATTCAAAATAATGGAGGAGGACTATTTCTTTGCTGAAAGATTACTGGATGAGTTCTTGATGGACAAATTCTACTTGTGTTGGATAAACTGTTGCTTTTCACTGGTGAAGCTGAACTCCGAGGAGGATTATTACAAACATAGATACTTTTTCTTTTACATGTTCAAGTTATTAAGCAGAAGTATAGGAAGCACTGCAGAGGAAAAACACATCTTGGATGATTGTTACTTGGTCAGGGACCATCCCAAGTTTGACTTGTTGAAGAAGTCTTACTTTGAGAACACAGTTTTACCAGAGTTGGATCATGCCTTGAACTACTTGGAAGTACTTGTTGACTACACTGCTAGCTACATGAGAATTTGCGAAGAAGGTCAACAGGAATCATCCGACAAGATGTTGGAGCTTTTGGATTTCCAAGTTGATTTTTATTTGAGTCAATTGCAAGGAATTTACTTAGGTATATTATCCATTTCTGAATCAGGATTTGACAACAAAAAAAGCTCCGAGTTCTTGTTTTGCAGCCCTATAACAAGATGCTTTCTGCTAAATGTAGCTGACAAGGCATGCTCAGGAGCCTTCCCATTTAGCTTCAAGGACAGCTCTGTTTTTATGACATTGATACAAATCATTAGAGATCTCAGTTATATTTTAGGTAGAATGATAGATATAAAGCACAAAAGGGGTGATTCAGAAGACACTAAGTTGGCACAGCAGAAATTTAATACATTTTACTTTATTCAACTTGAGCTCAACAAATTCTTGCACTTTGATGAGTCCAAGGAAATAGTTGATTTCTCAAGTGAGTTCAATTTAGCAATAGAAAAGTCCAATAAGTTTAAAGATTATGAACTTGGTGTGTATCTATACTCTAAGCATCTGACCAACATAGTCAAAAATGATCCGTGCTACAAAAATAAAACATACACTCCTATGGACTTAGTTAGAATGTACAATACATTCTTCGAAACATCAACTGTGTATCCTGGAATGAATGTTAATGTTTTTATCAAAAATGGTATGAGCTTTAAACACTCAGTAGAGCATGAATTGGATCTTGAGGAGGGAGATTCCATTAAGATAACGACTGGGTTTTCCAATGATTCCAACGAATATAGCGACGGGTTCATTTTCAAAAGTATTTAGTTATATTTTATTAATTACCTCACTGTGAATTCCAAAGAGAATGATTATAAAACGTTTCATTGATTAAACTCGAGAGTATATAATTTTTTAGCGCTACCAAAGTCTATCTTCTTTTTGATTTTTTTTTTATGTGTAGATTTTAGCGTAAAGGCATAATGCGGTGGCAAATTATACTTTTTTTCATCATGTTTCTTTTATTATTAATATCATAACTATTTAATTCGTAATAGTTTTTGCTTTTATATACACAAAATTGTTTAAGAAAGACCCCAAAAGTTAACAATATAGAATATTGACATAATGGGTTCAAGAAGATACGACAGTAGAACAACAATTTTCTCACCTGAAGGTAGATTATACCAGGTTGAGTATGCTTTAGAAAGTATATCTATGGCAGGTACATGTATAGCTATAATGAATCCAAAACACGGTATAGTATTACTAGCTGAAAGAAAAATTACAAGTAAGCTATTGGAACAAGACAATGATAATGATATGGAGAAGATCTATAAAATCGATGACCACGTTTTGGTGGGTGTTGCTGGGTTGACCTCTGATGCTGAGTCCTTAATTGATAATGCCAGAATATACTCTCAAGAACACTTGAAGCAATACGGTGATCAGGTTCCGCTAGAATCATTGGTCAGACACATCAGTGATATCAAGCAATCATACACACAGTATGGTGGTATAAGACCATTTGGTGTTTCCTTGTTATATGCAGGCTACGATGACATGAATGGCTACCAGCTATATACCTCGAACCCATCGGGAAACTACTCTTCTTGGAAGGCCATATCCATTGGATCAAACACTCAATCAGCACAAACTCTCTTACAAATGGACTACAAGGAAGACATGACACTTGATGACTGTATAAGACTAAGTTTGAAGACACTGTCCAAAACAACAGACTCCTCATCAAAGCTCACAAGTGATAGAATTGAAATTGCAACCATCAGCCATGACATAACCACATTGAATGGTGTTGAAAAGAAAAATTTGAGCATGAAGATATACAAGAACAAAGATATTGAAAAGTTGCTGAAGGAACATAAGGTCAACGATAAGGATGGCGAGGATGACGAAGACATGGATGTGGAATAAAATGAGAAATATGGCTTTCATCTTTTTTTTTCTCTTTGATTATATATTGTTATAATGAGATACTTGTTGTTACTTTTTTCTCTTTGATTAATTTTATGAATCTATGAATCACTCTCATGCTTTTTTTATTTAGGTACCGGGTAGTGGTTTTCTAGCCATTTATATGAGATTAAGTGCTAGTTCAGAATACAAAACGACATAAGTTCAGATTTTTAAATATATTTATTTGAGTTGTTCATTCATCAATATCGAGTTAGAGCCTTTTTTTGGTAAAAAGAAGAACTATATAAGTGTGTATAATGTAGAGTAGAAGGCATTTAGTAAGTTTTTACAGTTCGTTAAACACTGCAAAGTCCAGATGAGATGCAAATGCGTGGAAATGGCAAGTGACAGCAAATTCGTTGATACAAAAAAATTTCAACATTTTCTCTTATTTTTTTTTAAATTCGAAATTTTGCGCACGTTTACACCTTAAATATTGCTTATCCAAATTTAACAAACGTCTTTACTTTCGAAAAGTTATTGATTCATATAAAAAAGACATTGAAGGTTTTCTTTGATATTTTTGATGAATACACAGAGATAAAGTAAAAAGACAAAGACCGTGTACAACATATTTACGAAGATACCATAACATTCATAAAAAAAACAAAAACAAAAAATAAAAATAAAAACCACATTCACATATACTATGAGTAACATATCTTCTCTATTCTATATAGCTGGTGAGTCAGTTGAGATCAGATACAAATCTCCAAAGTTCCCATCATTATATTTCCCCGTGAAAATGAAAACAGTCCCATCAGAAAAAAGCCATACATCAAACTTCTCGACTTCATACATCTACTATGTGTCTGATGTGTGGAAATTTACGTTGTACTGGTGCTTGATACTCTATCCATCCGCGTATATCATATCAGGAATAGTGACTCTGTACAACCTTTTGCACGTGCACAATAGAATATTCACAAAACAGAAGACACACAGGGAAATACGAGAGAAACACGAAGGATTTTTGAACTTCAACATCGCCAATGATGGCATGGCTGTTGAGCCCTCAATGAGCATCACAAGCATGAACGACAGTATCAAGCTAAACAGCTCGCTAACAAGCAACAGTATCTACTACCTCATAATATTCATATACTTGCTTCTGTACCCCACCATTGGACTAATTTATGGGATGATCCATGGAACTGTGATTGGCTTTTTGCTGGGGGTGATCTACAGGGCAGCATTGTTTGGGATGTCCACCTGGGTGCCGTTGTGTGTGAGTTGCTGCTCTTTGCTGTACACGATTTTGTCATCATACAAGCTTTTCGGATTTGCTTTATGATTGTTATATATTACTATATTTAGTTTTATCTTTCGATTGATGAATTCTGTAGACATGCTGTTTTTTTGTACAGAGGGTAAATGCACATGTGTGGCTTATATTTCCAGAACCCATTCCAAGAGTTCTTCGGGACATTATTAACGATGTTATCACCGGAAAGTGGGGGGGGGGGGAAAAAAAAAAAAACAACATATGGATCCAAGAACCAGCCACCCTGGTGCCATGTATTTTTTCATTTTATTATTTTTTGAAATAAGCATAATTTGTATATTTTTCTCCCTCAAACTTTATAAGACAAACTTAATTGTACATTACAACTAAGAGGTAAAACAATCAAACCAATATAAATAATACACTATCATGTCAGCTGAACAATCACTTGAGAATATAAAAAGAGAAATTATCAATTTAAACAACTGCAACTCTTTACCATCGGAGTCTCTATCGGACTTGAAACAACTAAACCATTTAGTTGAGAAAATTATTAGTGACTATCACAACCAATCCAACAAGACATCCGCTGAGGAGTTAGCTGAGGTTCTCTACGACTTCCAACCACAACAGGAAGGTGACTTAGCTTTACACACGGGTGAAAAGATCACCGTTTTAGAAAAGATGTCAAGTGACTGGTACAAAGGAAAAGACTCATCCAACAATGTAGGTGTCTTCCCAGCCAACTATGTCAGAGTACTTGAAAGCAAGTCGAAAGAGGCTTCAAGACCTCTTCCACCACCTCCAACATACTCTGCCACCTCAGCGGTCCAAACTGGAGGCTCTAATAGCTCTTACTACCAACAGATGCCTGCTCAGCAGACGCCGGCTCAGCAGCAGTACCAGCCACCTGCTCCATTCCCTCCGCAAAGCACAAACTACTACCAACAACCACAGCAGGCCCAACCAGCTCAGCAAGCTCAACAATCTCAAGGTCATGGCCAACTAGGAAAGATTGGCTCCAAGCTAGGTAATGCCTTTGTTTTCGGAGCTGGTGCCACTCTAGGTGGTGATTTAGTCAATGCTATTTTCTAAGCAAATGATCACAATCATTGAGGATATGATTTATATATGCGAAACATAAATGAAACTAAAACTTGTTTTTATTTTTTTTTTTAAGTACGAACTATATTAAGATCTATAAAAATAGGAGTGATAGATTGTGTCCATGTTTCTCACTGCATAACAAACACCGGCTGTGTCATCTGCATCCAGAATCATAGAGACATATTTCAAGAATGTCAGGTGTAGAGGCTTAGGGATCTGGTGCATTCCCAGGTTAGCCAGCTCGGCTGCGTAGAAGTAGAAGTACTCGCTTTCGGCATTCTTGGACTTTGTCTGCATAAGGTTTCCTATCAGAGTTAAGTACTCTGTCTTCACATCGAAGTCCCTGTCATTAATGACTGAGAACTGACTCTTGACAATCTGGACTATGTTCGAAACAAACGATAATGGGGCATCGTAGAGGATCGGCTTGATGACAAATCTATAGGTCGCAATCAGTATGGCGAATGCGGGGGTTATCCCAATCAGCTTCATCAGCAGATTCTGGGACTCAATGATCCTGTCTATGCTGGCCAGAGACACGTTGGCTTCAAGCTTGATTCTTTGCAATGTGATCATCAACACAGTGATCAGATCCCCCTTGGCCAGCGAGGACCACGGCTTATTGACGATTGTGTTGTACAGGTGCAAAAACTTCTTCTCCAACTCATCATCCTTGCTGCTTTCTGAGAGGTGCATTTTTTCAGTGTGGTTATTCGCCAAGAACAGCTCATACTGTTCCTTCAGCGAGTTCTTTTCATTGGTCAAGGTGTAGTCCGATGCCACTATGGACATGTCCTTTGCATTGGTATTGTTCAGTGTGTTGATGATTTTGGTTAGCGGCTCAACAATTATGCTTTTCCACAGGTTCTTTGTGAAGAAATCATAAATGGCCTTTCTGTGCAGCATCCAGGCATCCATAGCAGACTTGTAGGAAACACCCGCACCATAAACAACAGCCAAGAGCGTGATCCAGTTGAACGAAAAAAAAGTAGGCCGCTTGCTTTCGTATTGAGCAAAGTCAAGACTGGTTTTTTCCTGTGGCTCCACACCATCCGGATCACCGTTGACCATGCTTATGAAGTACTTGTTTATCAAGTTCTTCTGCTGTTCAATGTATCCTAAGGATTGGTCAATTGTGGAAGCAATGAATTTCCCCTGAGACTCTTCTAGCCACTTGAAGGTCCAGAAGTAGACATTCACGAAGTATTGAGCTTTTAATCTCACAGATCCTTGGACTTTTTTAAAAAACGCAATGTCATTCTTACATGACTCAATGCTGTTGTACACATCATCAACGTAGACACCGTGGTATTGAGCACTGGACTTGAAAGATTGGCTTTTTTTCAAAATAGTCTGGATTATTGGTTGGAAGTACACCACAGGCGCATTCCCGTTTGTTCCAAAGAAATACTCTATACTCGATACAGCCATTTCCTGAGGGTATAGTGGTGATTTCGATGTATGGTTTCTGTTTTCTATTTTTTAAGTATATTTTTGGATTAATATTTTAGAGGGGAAGAAAAAAAAAAATACAAAAAATAAAAAATAAATCAAGCGCACACTCCTCTGTATTCATGGTTAAGTTTTATATATACTAACAAAATCCATATATGCGCATCAATCTGAATCATTGGAAACATGTAGCAAGGCCTTCAGATCATACCACATGGTTCCTGTACTCTTCTTGTAGAACCCCAAAAACTTGATAAACTTCTTCAAGTCCCCCTCGTACTTGTTTTCAACGTACAGCTCAAGAAGCTCAGCGCATTTGACACTGGCATCGTTCAGATCAACAACTCCTCTCTGTGTGGCCATGTCCTTGATGAGCTTCTTATACAATGAGGCAAACAGCTTCTGAAACTCATACTGACTCTTTATGGGGTCTTTGGCTCTCCACTGGCCTTTGAATGTTTTGTCCAGTTTAGTGACCTGTGTTCCAAGAGGAGAGAACCAATCAATAACAAATTGAGACACAGTGGTAACATCGTTCAGTCTCTTTGGGATTTTCAGGCCTGGGTGGTCTGTGGGTTCATCATTCTTCAGTTCGGGATCAAGGGCCTCTTTATCCGACTCATCAACCACAAGTGGCTTATGATTTTTCACCACTGGAAGATCATCCACAATGCTTTCGTTATCTTTCTCTTCCCGTTCAGAGTCCTTTGGCAATGGGATGATCTGACCCTTCTTGGCCCTCTTTATTGCTTGGTATATGCGGTCATCTTGCTTGGCATTATCCTCATATTCAATCTGTTCACTTGCTGAAGCACTGCCGTCTTCAAACGCCTCGACAACAGGAGACTCCTCAACAGCCTCTTTGAATTTCCGCTTTTTGCCAAGGTTTCTTCTGTTCTTGGAAACTTCAACGTTGTTTTTCAACAGCTCCTTAAGTATGAATTCCTTGAACTCTGTGAAGTCATTACAATTTTCATAGATCTCCTTGTATATCGTCAACCTTAGAACATCAATGCTGGCAGCATCACTTTCATTCACAATGCCAAGTTTCTTTCTCAGACTTTTACCCTTCGATGGATACATAACCACCATGTTGTCCTTGACATCTGCTGAATGAGCCTTGATGTTGTCATCCATGACTTCATCATCACTTTCAAGCTTGAATATTTTCTTCAGGTCCCTAGACAGCATCTTGTCCCAGTAGACATTGAAGCCAGGTTTTCCCTTCAGATTGGTGAAGGATGATCTGATCAGACCATGAGGAAGCTTTGTGTATATCAGGGGAACACCAATAAGAAGATGCTTGACCAGAAGAACACACAATTTGTTGTCGTGGGGAAAGATTTTTTGGAAATAATCCAAACAAACTCTATATGTCTGAAACTTCTCAATGTCTTGGTCAATGGACGTTTCGACATGAGAGTAGTAGAGATCATGTTCTCTTTGGTAGAACTCAATGATCTTGCTTTCCAACTTCTCATCAAATATGTCATTTGGAATGGGATACAGGTTCATTGATGTTCTTACATGTCCTGACTTAGGCTTTATGATGTTCTTTTTCATGTTCAAAAAATCCAACAGCTTTGACATATCAAGGTCTCTGTGAACAAGTCTCTTTTCAGTGTACAGGGGATCAACCAATTTTGTGAAAAAATTGTTTTTCTTGTAGCTGGTGTTGGAAAGCTTACTGGCCTTGGCATATTGCTTTGTAACGGTGTTCATGGAGATGGGCTGCACGACTGCCTTACCTCTAAAAAGGGGCAGGTCAGTCAAAAACTCCGAGTCAGTCTTCAAATCAAGGGTTGTGGCCACTCTAAACTCCCATTCCTTTTGTGTTGAAGGATCTGTGTTTTTGGTGACTGGCAAGTCTCTGTTGTGTTCATTATAAACATTCAGTCTATCCCATAGGAAACAAGCTAGTAAAGTAATGGGGGAAAGATCTGATTTGTCCAAAGCAGGAATAAAGCCAGTGAAGTTCTTGTTTTTCACCTTGATTAAGGAGTCGTTAACGTATGTTATATCTTTCAAACTTATTTCACTGATTTCTTCTAAATCCCAGTTTGTATAGAATTGGAAGTTGTAGGAGACTAAGTATTTCCAGCATTCTCTGTCAAGACTTGAAAATGCAGACCCCTTTAGTGTGAGGTAGTTTGTCAATAAAATGCTTTGGTTGATTTCAGAAATGACATTGAGGTCATCTGGACCCAACGTCAGGCTAGTATCAAAGTTTTGAGTGATTTCTTCTTTAGCAACAGTATAATCTTTAGCCATAGTTATGTCTTGATCTTTTTATTTTTAATTGGTTCCGGCTAAGGATAGAATGAGAAATGGTTTATTCAGGTAAGATTCAATATGAATAAGACTTGATATATGTGCTTGTTTATTTTTTAAAAAAAGCCATAACAAAAAAAAGAATAATAACAAAATGGTATGTTCAAGATGATTGTAAACAAAAAAGAGTGCGCGTAATGGGGGGTGAAGAAAAAAAAAAAAAAACAACAAACCAAAAAAGTAGTAAATTTTTTTATGTATTTTTTTGGGTTTAGTGTGAGTTTTAAGCCAACCAAACGCTTTGAAAAGTGGCTTGAATGAATTTTTTGTGTTTGTGTGCTACCACTCCGTTTTTACTTAGCGTAAGGTATTGCTCATAAGAAACGTGACTGCTCTTATAAACGTGACTGCTCAGAAATTAGCTACCAATTATTCTTTTTTTTCTTCTTTTTTAGAAAAAAAAGCAAAAGAATAAAACCGGTTAATACATTGATCATATAACAACATTCAGATAAACTAATAAACGAATAGGTATTCACATGACAGCCATCTCCCGTATATAATCCCTCAAACAGAAGACAAATTACAATATAAAAATTATCCTTTTTTACGTCTCAATTCATTAATTATGATAATACTTCCGCTACTTAATGAACGAGTCTCATTAGGAATAATAGGAAATGTTTGAGTACAAAGGATTATTTTTATCCCATATAACCTGTTTTTTAGGGGAAACTGTTTCCAGACACACTTTAACTATGCTTTTTTGGTAGGACGAAACAAAAAAGGAAAAAAAAAAAAAAATAGCGCAAAAAAAAAGAAAAAAAAAAAAAACGCACACACGATAATTTAAGGTGAGCTCAATGCTCAATGTACATGGTTGATGACCTATATTTTTGTAAACTATATGGAAAATAAAGCACCTCTTTTTTCAACTAAATTAACTCAAACTTCTATTTATATTCCCAAGCCAACTATATTATTATATATATTATATAAGCGATATTTCTTACTGTGTTTCTGATATTATTTACAAAGTATATTTATAGTTAAAGATAACACCAAAAATAAACAAACAACCCCCATCTTATAACAAGACCATCAAAGTGAAAATAATCTTATGTCGACTAATAGCTCAAGCGATGAAGAACTAGAATCAATTCGTTCCTTTGATTCTTATGAACAAGCCAATAGAACAGAACAAAAACCAGTGACCATCAACAACCTCAATTCAAATGTGGTTTCTGAAGGTGTTACATCAGCTGGTCTCAATGAGGATGACTCAGGAGATGACCGATACATTCCAAACACTCTTTACGATACATACTCCAACGACTCGGAGGGCAAGCTACAGAAGGTTGAGACTGAAACTCCAGATACCCTAAGAAAGAGATTGTCCAGAAAGGTCACCTTGCCAAACACCTTGAACTACCCAGAGGTGGGTAACAACTACTCTCCCATTTTCCCTGAAAACTACACCATAGAAACAAGAACAGGGTTGGTTCCTATCCAATCTCTACATGGGTTGGGAAGATCAACAACAAATGTTTCCCTTCCATCATCAACTGGTGCTGGTGGGCTTTTGAAAAGAACAGAAACCATTCCTGCCACTCTCCAGGACTCAAGAGTTGTTCTTGACAACGACATTGAGTTTGTTACCTTCAAAATCAATGATCCTGAAAACCCATTGAACTGGAGCATGAAGAGAAAGGTCATTTACACCTTGCTCATCACCTTCTCTGTCATTACCACAGCCTACGGATCTGCTTGTGTTAGTGGGAGCTTGGTAACTGTCATGGACAAGTACCATGTTCCGTCTGTTGTTGCCACCTTGTCATGTTCAGTGATGGTTGCTGCATTTGCGATTTCAGGTTTGATCTTTTCCCCCATTTCTGATCTCTACGGAAGAAGAATCTCCTACTCAATAGCTTTGGGTCTTTATACAATCTTCAACATCCCCTGTGCGTTATCCCCCACCTTTGCCGGCCACTTGATCTGCAGAGCCATCTGTGGTGTCACTGCCGGTGCCACCTTGTCCCAGGCTGGTGCTTCATTGTCCGACATGTTTGCCATTGAATCCAGAGGGTATGCAATTGCAGTCTTTTCCATCTGTCCATATGGAGGTGCTGTTTTGGGTGTCTTAGTCAATGGGTTTGTGGGCACCTTCACTCACTCCATGAACTGGATCATCTGGGTCAACATGATGCTAGCCGGAGTAACCTGGTTCTGCTTGACCTTCATTGTTCCAGAAACATTTGCTCCTTACATTTTGAAAAAGAGAGCCATCAAACTAAGAAAGGAACTCAGCAATGACAAAATCATGACTGAGCAAGAGGCTGTGGGCCTATCTTTTAAGGAAATGTTATTGTCATGCTTGGTCAGACCGATTTATTTCATCTTGACTGAGCCTGTTTTGAACATGATGTGCTTTTATGTTTGTTTGATTTACACCTTGTTGTACTGTTTCTTTTTTGCATACCCTATAATCTTTGGTGAGTTGTTCCACTACAAGGATGACAAGATAGGCATGATGTTCATCCCCATCTTAATTGGTGCTCTACTGTCTGTTTTGTGCACCATATACTGTGAGCGTGAGTACATGAAGCTAGTCAAGGATCCTTCTCATGTGTTGTCTCCCGAGGACAGATTGCTGGGTGCAAAGATAGGAGCTCCTGCCACGGCCATATCGTTGTGGGTTTTGGGTGCAACCTCATCAAAGCATGTGTCTCACCACTGGGCATCTGTTGCCATTATTCCTGGTCTTTTCTTTGGCTTTGGTATGGTTTTGGTTTACTACTCCGTCAACAACTACATCATTGACTGCTATGCCCAGTATGCTTCCGCTGCATTGACCTCCAAGGTCTTTGAAAGATCATTCTTGGCTGCGGGCATCATCTTGTTGATTCCGGCCATGTATCACAAGCTAGGATTGATGTGGGCCAACTTTGTGCTAGCCTTTGTTTCCAGTTTCATGATCATCTTGCCATTTTCATTCAGCAAGTGGGGTGCCCAACTAAGAAAGAGATTGAGTAAAAAGGACTATACAGAAGCTGCTCTCCTTGCAGCCCAAGAAGAGTTGTGATTACATTACTGCTTGCTATTTAGATGTGTTTATATATTTTTACTGAAAATCTAATATTTAATTTTATTTTCCGCAAGCTCATCTATATTTCACTACGGGGGGGGGAAAAAAAAAATATAAAAGATAAAATAAAGAATTGATGTAGTAAATCTGGAAAAAATGCAGGAAAACATAAAAAAAAAAAGAAGTGCAATCGATAATAGTGACCAAGCACCATGACAATCACTCTATGGTCACTGATAATCTTATATCTTTTAAGCAGCGTGTTTGGACATGAGGACATGAGACCAATCCCACAGTTCATTCTCGACTACTCACCCATGGTGTATCTATATTCGGAAGAAAAGTACTACCCAGGAGATATACAAACATACATAAACAAGTTTAAGCTTTGTGTGCCGTCGAAGAACTACAACAAGATAGAAGGACTGAAAAGAAGACTGGATGAGCTTGGGGTTGCGGAGGTGCCTGAGGAGATATGCATTGTGCAAGACGATGACCATTTGCTGATGGCGCAGAACCTGTCAACATATTTCGATGTGGATCTGAAGCACACCCCAGGCGACAAGACAGTAGGCTTTGAGAGAAACAGGGACAGTCCAGAGTTTTGCATCAGCTCAGTGCACTTCTTCATGACCAGAAAGTACTTCAACCCAAAGGGGGACTTCCTGAGGGGACACAGGCCACTGAACATGGGAGCCAGTCCAATGGCTCCCTCGAACCTTGTTGTGAAGTACCACCACAAGCGCGACCCGACAACGAATGCCCACGTTGTGGACTACATTGATGCGTTTTGGGGGCTCTTCTATCCATTCAACGAGGGCGCCTATGTGATGGGCACTGGGCCGTGGGGGAACCACCTTGGGGACTGGGAACACATTCTGGTCCGCTTTTCCCCCTCGGAGCATGGCTTCAGGCCCGAGGCTCTGTGGCTGAGTGCACACTCAGGCGGGTTTGCCTATGAGTTCGACAAGGTGTCCAAGCACGACAGTAACCTGACGCCGGGCAGGAAACCGATTGTTTTTTCGGCAAGGGGCACACACGCGAACTACGCCTCAGTTGGCCAGCACGCGCATGATGTGCCCTTTTTCTTCTCAGCACTGAGCGATTTCACAGACAGGGGCTTGCTCTGGGACGTTTCGTCAAACTACTACGGCTACAGCCTGGATGTGTATGACGAAGGCACAGAGGCTGAGGACTATGTGTTTATGCCGGCTGGGGAGCGGGAACTGGAGCTTGGAAGCGGATGGCTGAACTACCTGGGCCGCTGGGGGAACGAAAAGCTCCGGAAAAGCCATCCTCTGCAGCAGAACGGGTTTGTCCAGTGGAGATACATCGACGGGCCCACAGGCCCCATTGGGAAGCGGCTTGCCAGAGAAAGAATATGCGAGCGTGATTACGTGGCCAACAACTACATATACTGGAACTGGCTCCACCTGGGCAGCAAGTGCCACATAAGAAAAACCATCAAGAAGGGAGCAGGCCTGGATGCTGAACGAGGAGAGTTTGTCGGAGATAACTGCGGCTGCTTGCTATACAGGATCAAGCCGATATTCTTACGAAGGGGGTTGGAGCTGTTGACATGGAGAGGCTTGCTATGTTACATCATGGAGTTTTTCACAGGATAGTTGCTAATTCAGTCTAGAGTATTCTGAGAATTACAAATGAGGTAAACGAGTTAAAAAACACACACACACAAATGCAAAATTTTTAAGAGTTGCTTGGCGGTTATAGTATGTTTTATATTTTTTTTGTCATTTATTTTTTTTCTTCCACGTTCTTGCCTAAAAAAAAAAGGCATGAGCAATGGGATTTAAGCTCATGAGTGATGTCATAGTTTCAAATTATATTTATTGCTAAGGAAGTGTTACCTTTTTTTTTTTTCATATTTATAGCACAGGTTATGTAATGAGAGGAGTAGATCACCTATCACGACACCCAAAGGTTGATATACGATGCTTTGTTGATAATTGAGTATAAATTCATCCATTAAGCAAGAAGTATTTATATTCTTAAGTGCTACTATATAATCTAAAGAAAAAAAAAAATTAACAAAATTAACCACATGCCTGATAAAGAACTAAGCATTGGTAAGAAACTGTACCTAGCGCACGCAGACAGTCTATCCGTATTTTACAAGAACAATCTTAATGACCAGTACAACAAACACCTTCGTAGTATAGCGAGCACATTGCTTAAGAAAAAAGAAGATGGAATGACCGGAACCGTTTACTTTATTTCTTGTGGGAAAACGCTTACAGTGTGTAACAAAATATCAGCAATGCTCAACTCTCTGGACATATCATCAAGGTCGCTGAATGCCAATGAATGTCTCCATGGGGACATAGGAACAATAAATGTAAACAGAACCGAGGACATCGTGTTTGGAGTGTCGATAAGCGGAAACACACGAGAGGTTACAAGCTGCCTGAACTTGCTGATAGAAAAAACAAGACTAAACACAAGCAACACGCCAAAAATCACAGTGGCAATGATCATAGGAACGAAACAATGTGAGATGTTTGAGGGTGTGAGCAGTTGGAGCTACACCAACACCTTGCCAATAGTGCTGGATTACAGTGACATAATCAAGGATAGTGAGCTGTACAAGGGAATCAAGGCACCCACATTATCGCTGCAGTTGCTGTATCTGTACATGGACTGTTTGTTTTTGGATGTTGTGGATGAGATAAGCGGTGGCGGAGATATGAGTGCTGGTTTTTTGATGAACCATCCTTCCGGTGGTTTGGGAAGGAGGTAGTTGATTTTTGACGCTGAGGCCCCAGACCCTTTTTTGATGTTTCATTTCATTATTACCCAAAAGGGAAGTAACAGGGTGTGGGGGAGAACAGTGGGGAATAGATTGCACTTGGTCACAAATACTGATTGTATTTTGGATTTTCTGTGCACAATGATTCTTTTTGCATTGCGTGTATATATTTTTTATTGTAGCGTTTGGGTTACACTTTTTCAAACCATTCAATTTCTATTTTTAAATTCATTCCCACTGTTAAAGTCAAACTAAAAATTTTTTTTTTTTTTTTTTTTTAAATTTTTTCCTTTTCTCTATTTTTAAAATAAATTATATTTGATACTGTAATGCACAGATCACTTTATGTTTGGTTAATTATGAAATCAATTTTTTAATAATATATTTCTTCATTAATTAATTAGTGACTCCTAGATACCTATCATATAAAATACCAAAAGAGTAAACTAAAAAAAAAACATAAAGCAAAAGTAACTCATAAAGTATATACAAAATATATTGATCTTTATAGATTTTAGTCTCAGCTCTTTACAATTTAAGACAACTGTACATTTCCTTGCCAGATAAACATTAGACAACTTTTAAGACAAACAAAAAAAGAAATATTCCTAAAAGGCATTCAAAAACCCAAGTTAATTATTTTGTTTGTTACTTATTAATACCAAGTATATCAAACTTAACCAGAACATGTCACATCAAGACGACAACATATTTGCTGATGAACATGAGGAATCAGGACACAATGAGTTCATTGATGAAATGAACAATGAGCAAGAACTGTTCCAAACGCACTCTCAAGACAGATCCAAGTCAAACAATCCGTTTTTAGATCCTGATTATATCCAAAAAGATACTAGCCAGGGCGACCTTGATTCAATGAACGATGACGACCAAAGCTCCTTTCAAAACTCTCAAAAAAAACACACGGATGATAATCAGGGCTACAGAGGCTACTTCAATAACGGAAAGTCAACTGCCCTAGGAGATGTCAAAAACTCAAATGTGTCTCTGAATGACAGATTCAACCCTCAAAGCTTAAAAAATGGAAACAACTACCAAAACAACTCAAGTTCCTCTGTCAACAGCAGCGATGAGTTTCTGAAACCCCAAAACATGGACATATTGGTGCAAAAGGGGTCCACTCTGAAGATGAGGGACTTGTCTGTTGCAACTGGCTTGAACGAGGTTTTGAACAACCCAACTGTGGGTGATGAGGATTTCTCTCCATTTGGCGGGTACCCAGCCTCTTCCTTCCCATTGTTGATGGAAGAGAAGGAAGATGACGATTACTTACACAACCCTGATCCTGAGGAGGAAGCAAGACTAGACAGAAACAGATTTTCCTTAGACTTCAAGAACATGGACAGAAAATCCTTTGGTGGGTGGTCAGCAGTTGTTGTTTTGTTTTTGGGTATCATTGCTGTGTTTGTTGTTTTACCTGTTCTGACATACTCCAATGTTATTGATTACCACGCATCCACAGACGTCATTGAACTGTTGTCTCCCTATAGATATCCACAGTTATCTGCCATAAGAACATCCTTGGTTGATCCCGACACTCCAAGCGATGCCCTAACAAAAAAATCCACTGGCGGTGATACCTGGCAATTGGTATTTTCAGATGAGTTCAATGCCAATGGTAGAACATTTTACTCGGGTGATGATCAATTTTGGGAGGCTCCAGACATACACTATGCGGCAACACAAGACTTGGAGTGGTACGATCCGGACGCATCCATTGTTGCCAATGGATCACTAACATTAACCCTAGATGCATTTGAAAACCACAACTTGTTTTACAGATCTGGTATGGTTCAGTCATGGAACAAGTTGTGTTTTTCCCAGGGAAGAATAGAAATCTCAGCGAATCTACCTAACTACGGTGAGGTTACAGGTTTGTGGCCTGGGTTGTGGACCATGGGTAACTTGGGTAGACCTGGATTCTTGGCCAGTACAGAGGGTACATGGCCATACTCATATGAAGCCTGTGATGCCGGTATCACTCCAAACCAGTCATCAACGGATGGTATTTCATACTTAGCAGGCCAAAAGCTAAACTCATGTACATGTAAAGGTGAATCCCATCCAAACCAGGGTACCGGAAGAGGGGCACCGGAAATTGATATTTTGGAAGCTGAAACAGACACGTACTTGGGCCCAGGTGTGGGTTTGGCTTCCCAGTCATTCCAAGTGGCTCCATTCGATATTTGGTACATGCCAGACTATACCTTTGTTGAGGTCTACAACTTCTCAACAACAACAATGAATACTTACTGTGGTGGTCCATACCAGCAAGCTATTTCAGCAGTCACAACATTGAACAACAACTGGTACCAGTTTGGACCTGGTTCTGGTCAATTCCAAGTATACGGTTATGAATATCTAAGTGATGACAAAGAAGGATACATCACATGGTTAGTCGGTGACGAGCCCACCTGGACCATGCACTCATATGCTTTACATCCCAATGGAAACATTGACTGGAGATATGTGCCTAAGGAGCCAATGTCCATCATTATGAACTTGGGTATTTCTAACTCCTGGGCATACATCAACTGGCAGTCGATTTTCTTCCCTGTCACAATGTCTATTGACCATGTTAGAATATACCAGCCCGCAGATGCACAGTCCATTACCTGTGATCCTGAGGACTATCCTACATACGACTACATACAGGCTCACAAGATAGCATACGAAAACAACAACATGACATCATGGGCTGACTGTGGATACTCATGGCCGAAGAATTCCTTGATGAACGGTTGCTCTGTCTAAGCCTGTCTAAGCGTTATATATATTGTAATTTCTGTATTAAAAATCCCCTTTTTGTTATTCTTCTGTGATAGTTTTCAAAGCTTTTTTGAAGTTAGCTAATTATATTTCCTATTTGGGCAAAGCTTATATGTTAAAAGTAGGAGAACCAAAAGGGGAAAAAATTTTTTTTCTTTTCTCTCGGATTGAAATTTGGGGGGGGGTTTTTTTTTTTTTGAAAAAAAAAATATGCTAAACAGTTTCAAACGTGTATCACTGAGAACCATTATCAAAGTTTACAAATCATTTGATTTGAATGAACTTGAAGAACAAAAAAAAAAAAGGGGCAACAACAACTAAATAACCAATAGCGATAGTCAGAAGATATACATCAAATATGTCTGATAATACATCTTTTTTGAACCTAGACAGTTCATCTTCGCAACGAGCAAATGACAGAAACATCCCACAATCACAGAACATCAACAACGACTCATCATCCTTGAACTTACAATCAACACTCCAGGAACCAGCCTCCCATGGGGACGGAATTCCCGACAGATACGTTCCAGTTCAGGCAAGACCGCTTCAGGAAAACAGACTTGAGCCACAGGTTCAAAGAAGAAACAGAACGATAAACAGCAATGGTAACTTGCAGCAGGTGACTGACCAAACAGGTGAGGAGTTGGGGAAGATTTTCTACAACTTCTTGATGACATTTTCGGAGAAAGACGCCATGGAGGTTGATAATGCGTTGTACAGGAACCCCTCACAGGAATCCACAAAGGGGGATGAAAACACAAGACTGTACATTGAGCAGATACACAACATGATCACCAACAAGATGTCCACCTTGTTCATTGACTTTGATCACTTGGCACACATTGAGGATGGGATACTGGTCAAGCCGGTCATTGAGCAGTACTACAGATTCAAGCCATTCATCATCAAGGCATTGGAAAGCTGTGTGAGATTCATTGATCCAGAGTACCTGTACCTGAAAGATCATGGGTTACACGAGCAGGACGAAAAGGGCGACGGTGTCCAGAAATTCAACAAGAGAGTGTTTGAAATAACATTCATAAATCTTCCTATAACATACAGAATCAGGGACATCAGAGCCGACAAGGTTGGTGCGCTGATGTCGATCATGGGAACAGTCACCAGAACATCGGAAGTGAGACCTGAGCTGTACAAAGGAGTCTTTGTGTGTGAGGTTTGCAACAAGCTGAGTGATGAGATCGAGCAGGACTTCAAGTACACCGAGCCGTCATTTTGCTCCAATCCAGAGTGTGATAATGTCATGGCGTGGGAACTGTCTCTGGAACACTCAAGCTTCATTGATTGGCAAAGAGCCCGAATCCAAGAAAACTCAAGTGAAATTCCCTCTGGATCCATGCCCAGATCCATTGATGTTATTTTAAGGGGTGACTGTGTTGACAAGGCCAAGCCTGGTGATCGATGCAAGTTTGTGGGGAGCGAGCTTGTGGTTCCTGATGTCACGCAATTGGGTCTTCCGGGCATAAAGCCGTACGGTGTGAGAACCAACGAAAACAGAGCAATGAACTCAACCTCTGAGGGTATCAATGGAGGTGTTGGTGGATTGAAGCTGCTTGGTGTAAGGGATCTGACTTACAAGCTGACATTCTTGGCCTCCCATGTCATCCCACAAGGGACCGGTCTTGCTGATCATGAGGACCCATCTGAAACTGGTGGTTCAAAAGACAAGGAACATGAGGACCTAAATAAAATAGTCAGCTACATCAGCAACTTCAGCATTGATAATGACAACGACAATGTCATTAACACCAACGAGTACCTCCAGTCCTTATCCCCTGATGAGGTCCAAGGACTAAGAACAATGATCAATGACAACAACATCTACGAGAACCTAATTGCCTCCATAGCGCCATCTGTGTTTTCCCACGAGCAAATCAAGAAGGGGATTTTGTTGCAGATGCTTGGAGGTGTTCACAAGAGAACTGTTGATGGAATCAAACTAAGAGGGGACATCAACATCTGTATCGTTGGTGATCCATCCACATCAAAGTCCCAGTTCCTGAAGTATGTTTGTTCATTTGCTCCCAGGGCCATTTACACATCTGGTAAGGCATCCTCAGCAGCAGGGCTAACAGCAGCCGTTGTCAAGGATGAGGAGTCTGGTGGAGATTTTACCATTGAGGCCGGTGCGCTGATGCTTGCTGACAATGGGATCTGTTGTATTGATGAGTTTGACAAGATGGACATTTCTGACCAGGTTGCCATCCACGAAGCCATGGAACAACAAACGATCTCCATTGCCAAGGCTGGTATCCATGCCACCCTGAATGCGCGAACTTCCATTTTGGCCGCTGCCAATCCAATAGCGGGTAGATACGACAGGAAGAGATCCCTAAGAGCAAACTTGAACATGACTGCGCCTATCATGTCCAGATTTGATTTGTTCTTTGTTGTGTTGGATGACTACAACGAGCAAGTTGACACCAGTCTTGCTGATCATATAGTGAACTTACACATGAACAGGGATGCGGCTATAAACCCACCTTATTCAAAGGAACAAGTCTTGAGATACTTGAAGTATGCCAAGACGTTCAAGCCAATGTTGACTGATGAGGCTCAGGAATACTTGATGGACAAGTATGTTGAAATAAGAAAGAGAGACTCGCAACAGTTCGGAGTCAAGGGTTCCTACAGAATAACAGTTAGACAGCTGGAATCAATGATCAGACTTTCTGAGGCCATTGCCAAGGCCAACTGTGCAATGTCCATTAGTAGGCAATACGTAGAGGAGGCCTATGATCTGCTGAGACAAAGCATAATCAGAATTGATGTCGATGACATTCAAATGTCCGATGATGAAATGGACGATGGCGAATCAGCAGATGTTCCAAATGAAAATGATGATGAGCGCAGTGAGGGCAATGCGAAGTCCTCCACGGAAAGACAACAAAAGAAGGTATCGATCTCCCAAGACGAGTATTCCAAGATTGTCAGCAGCTTTGCCAAGAGAATCAAAATGCTGACGGAGGATGCAAGGGGTGAATCACAAGAAAAACTAAACGATGGGTTATCCTTGGTGAACTGGTATCTATCCGCTCACAAAGACGAGTTTGGGTCAACTGAGGAATATTATGAGAAGAGAAAAATATGCTTTAAAGTTTTGAAGAAAATGTGTAAGGACAAGGTTTTGATGGTTGTCAAGCCTAGAGACAGAGAAGACGATCAAAATGATCAATTGATGGATGACTACAGCAACAACGAGATCCTAAATGATTATGACAATGTGAAATTGTCCAACTTCAAAGATTATATATATATGATTCATCCTAACAGCACCATCTTGGATGAATAGTTTTATTAATGTAACTTCTACTTATTTTTGGATTTTAATTTTTTTCAATTTTTTTATTCTTTTCAAGATTCTCGTCTTAGGTCATTGAAATAAGGATGCTGCAAGGCTTCAAGTGTTGACAATCTTTGGTTTGGATCTAGAGCCAATAGATTTACAAGAAGGTCTAAGGTCAAATAGTCGTCTTGCATATCAAGATTCAATTTGTTGGCCAACGATTCAAACATATCCACACCGATTCTTTTATTATCCCAGTTTTCTGGGCTATATTTAGGAAGGTTTGTGTACCATCCCGTGCAGTTGACATCCCTTTCCTTAGGGTACCCTACCACTTCAAAAATCTTCATGATTTGATCGTCGTCATTGGCCCCTTTAAACAAAGGCACGCCTGAGATCATTTCAGCAATTATACAGCCTATGGACCATGTGTCTATTGATGTGAAGTATGACTTCGAACCCAACAAAACATCAATGGATCTGTACCAAAGTGTGACCACATCACTGGAAAAGCTGGAGACAGGAAGACCAAATGCTCTGGCCAGGCCAAAATCACCCAATTTGAGTTGCAAATTCTTATTGATGAGTAAATTTTGGGGCTTGAGGTCCCTGTGAAGAATTTTGTTTTCATGGCAGAAGTGAGTGCCATTCAACAGTTGATAGGCAAAGAACTTAACCAATGAGGGATCCAACCCCTTAGAAACATTTGCTATTGGGGAGTTGTTAGCACCATCGCCACTGTTTGTGTTTGGATTTTCATTTGATTCAGATTGATCTTCATTTCTTAGGACTGAAACTTCCGGGGGAACCAAGGATGAGTTGACTGCATAGATGTTGGCACTCATGCTGTTGTGGATTCTGCATCTTTCCTTGTACACGAGGTCCATGTACTTTCTCAAGTCATTGTCCATTTTTTCAAAAACAAGGGTCAGCTTTTCCTCGGTGTGGATGACATCATAGAGTCTGACTATATTTTCATGCTTCAACTCCTTCATCAAGGAAATCTCTCTAATGGCTGTGGATGGGGTACCTTCTTCTGGATCCAGCTTAATTTCCTTGAGGGCAACAAGCTGGCCAGTTTTTTTGTTGATGCCTGTGTACACGGTGGCATATGTACCCTTGCCAAGCTTTTCCAGTTGCTTATACTTTCCATCGATTTCCACACAGGGTGGTGTGTGGTTTGTTGAGGATATATTGGATCCAACAGAGTTGTTTCTGTTTTGTTGTGGTGTGTTCATGCTGGAGTATGTTGTGTGTGGGGCTGTTTAAAGACTTTTAGATATGAATGGTTTGTGTTTGTTGTGGCTCAATGTCTTATATCCGACTAGCCATATATTTTTTCTCTTGTATTTTTTTTCAAAAATGATAACTTAGCTACAGTAAAAGTTGGATGTCTTACACCTGTCGCTTTGAGCGGGTGAAAAAAATTTTTTTTCTTCTCCTTTTTTCGCTTCCTTTGGAAAGATTCTCCAACTGAAAGGATTTCCTCGTTATGATTTTTTCTAATTGATTTGTATATTTGTTTTAGACAGAAATACGTATTGATCTAGAACCAATAGTAATAAAAAACACTCAAGTACAATGCTTCAACGTGCTGTTAGATACCAAAAGAACAGTTTGATTCACCAAAGCAAGTTCATCACCAACAAGCAACATATCCACACCTCCTATGTGCTGTTGAATGAGAAGAAGGCTGAAGACAAAAAGGATGGGGAACCAAAGAAACAACAAACATTTGATGGGAAAACACCTTTGCAAATCTTCAGGGAAACTTTCCAGCAAGAATGGAAGGCCTCTGAGGAGTTGCAATCCAACATAAAGCAGCTGCAGGACGCTCAAGGTAAAATCAGTGAGAGTGAAGCCCTGAAGAGAGCCAGAGAGGCAACTGCCAAATCAACATCGATTTTATCCAAGTCCTTGAAAAAGACTGGTGAAAAGATTGACATGGCTGTCACCACGGCATGGGAGTCCGAGGCCGGTGTTCAATCAAGAAAGTTTGTCAACACAACAGCCAAAATCGTTGACAGTGCTGTTGTTCAACCAGTCACAAACACAAAGATATACAAGGATGCATCCGAGAACCTGAATGAGGGTACCAGCAACGACTACGGTGGTTTCTTGTCCAAGGAGGAGAGATTGAAGTCTAGAGCAAGACTTTTGAAGGAAAGAATGAGCAGAGACGACTACATCCAAAACGTTGCTGTTAATGAGGATGCCGGCACAGCATTAATGGCCACTGAGGATGGTGCCCATGCCTCCCAAAGGAAAGGTGAGCAGTTTGCCAAGGCTGTTGAGAAGTCCGTTGTTGGCAAAGGTGCCTCTTTCCTGAAAACCAAGCTGTGGACAGAGTCTGAAAACCCATTCATCGTTTTGTTAAGAACCATCAACAACAAGGTTTCTGGGTTTTTCTTTGCTGAAACAGAAACAGGTAAGACCATCAAGCTGTTCAAGGATATTGATCCCAACTTCAAGATGGAGGACTTCCACAAAAACCTCAGAGACTATATTCTGCCCGAAGTTTTAGAGGCTCATGCAAAGGGCGATGTGCAGACCTTGTCCCACTGGATGTCTGAGGCTCCCTTGTCTGTCTACGCTGCCCAGCAAAAGTACTACACCGAACAAGGACTGTATCCAGACACCCAGATTCTGGACATCAGAGACATCGACATTGCCAACAGCAAGATCCTTCCTGGGGACATTCCTGTCTTTGTCATTTCCCTAAGAGTCCAGGAAATCCCAATCTACAGAAACATCAAGGACAACGAGATCTCCGCAGGTAACGACTCCAACATCATGCAAGCTGCCTATGTTGTTGCCTTGACCAGAGACATTGAAAACCTACACGATGAAGTTTCCGAAGGATGGAAGGTTGTTGAGTTTGCCAAGGGCCAATCAAGATCCTTTGTTTAAACTTGGGAAACGACCTTTTGCTCTTAAAAGGGTTTAAGAAGGAGATATGAATGATGTTCTATTCAATTTTCTTCCATGTTGTTTTTGTATTTTTTTTTTTTGTTGTTGTTGTTGCTGTTGCTTGTATGTGTTTTCAAGCAATACCTGTTGTATAGTTCTTGTAATTAAATGATATGTATTTCATATATATTAAAACTTTGTATATAGATTTTTTTGCAATGAGTTCTTTTAATTTTATTATTATTATTATTTTTACGCCATACATATCCTAACCAGTCATTCACCATGCATGATGTGTTTAGAATACTTTGACTTTAACAAAGAATCATACAGAGCCTTTGGCAAACGTAGGGAAGTACAATTGATATGTATTGGATATGATTCTTTTCAAATGAGTCCCCATAACAAATCCGTGCCTGTAGAGCACAACTGAGTATTTCCCTATGAAGATTTTGGCTAAGGCTGTGGCGAAACTGATGATAAATGGAAATACTATAAGGTCTTTTGCAATGACTTTTGTTAAGTACATGAAGTTAGCTGTGCTTGGGGATATGGATGTTTTTTTGCTTTTAAGACTCTCAGAAAACAGGGCTTTGTTATCTTGATATTTCTTCAAGAAGGTGACGTAGAATCTTTTATCAAGATTGTCTATGTTGATTTTTGTTGAAATAGACATGGCTCCGGTAGTCTTTATTTTTAGTATTAATATAAATTTTTTTTTGAGTACTTTGGTATACATATTGCAATTATATCATCAATGATTATACTATACATCAGTTGAACAAGTAGAGGTCAAAGGGTTAAACTCATGCTTAATGATAATCTTACAATGATATTTTTTTGGTTTTTTTTGGTTTTTTTGCTATCAATTTGTGGTGTGGCCGTCACGTGCTGCTTTAATACTATTTACCCCACCAACAATAGAACAAACTTTTCCTTTTGAGTCGAAAAAGCAAAAATTTTTTCTTTTTCGATTTTTTTTTTTTTCAAAATAAAAACTTTTCGTGGAAATGTTGTGTGTTCATTTTATTTGTTCAATAGGCAATGTAGAAAATGTTACTATTACCATATATAATAAAATAACAAATACCTCTCCATTGCTTATTTAATTATTAGTTCAATAAGCAAATATAATATAAATACCCACTTATAGAATCATCAGATCATTTTAAGGCTAAATCCCATATCAAGTCATTAATCCTTTTTCCATTTTTTGTTTTTTTTTAATTTCCTTCCCTCCCCCCATTTTTGTTTTCATTTACCTAAAGAGATAATCTATAATATACACAACCAAAATAATGAATACTAATGTTGACTCCCATTTGATCAAGCAGTACCCCGACCCAGAAATCAAGTTCAAAGAAGCCACATCGGAATATGTTGATTTTACCCTGTCCAATGTTGACCTATCTTTAGCAAACTCCCTCAGAAGAGTGATGATATCTGAAATACCCACACTAGCCATTGACTCTGTTGAGATTGAAAAGAACACCACTGTCCTGGCTGATGAGTTTTTAGCCCATAGATTGGGGTTGATTCCTTTGGAGTCATACGATATAGACAAATTGAGATACAACAGAGACTGCTCATGTGACACCCATTGTAACAGATGTTCAGTTACCCTCACCTTGAATGTCATTGCCACTGAAGACTCCTCCAAATCTGTATACTCAAGAGACCTGAGTGTCATTCAAAACGATCACAACAAAAACTTGAAGCTTGGCTATCCTGCCATCTCACCTGATGTTCCAGAAGGTATATTGATCTGTAAACTCAGAAAGGGCCAGGAATTGTCTTTGAACTGCATTGCCAAAAAGGGTATTTCCAAGGAACATGCCAAGTGGGACTGTGCGTCTGCTATAGAGTTTGAATACGACCCATGGAACAAACTGAACCACACTGACTACTGGTATGAAAGAGATGCCAAGTTGGAATGGCCAGTGGGAAAGAACCATAGAGAGGAAATAGAGCCAAACGAAAACGAAAAGTTCGACTATGATGCAGAACCAAACATCTTCTACATCGGAGTTGAGTCTGCAAAGTCCTTGCCTGCCAACCAAATTGTGATGAGAGGTATAAGTGTATTGAAACAAAAGGTGGAAACCATTTACCAAGAGTTGGAGAATTTGGACAAGGGTCTTGACATGGAAGAGGACATAAACAACAATATCATGAATAACATGGTTGAAGACGTTGGGTACCAACCTGAAGCCAATCCATACAGTGACGATCCATACGGAGCACCGGAGATGGTTGATCAAGATATAGGCTATGTCAGCAATGAGGATCCATTTGGAGCTGGTTCAAACAATGATTACGAGCCTGCCAACTTCTCTGATGACGACGGCGACAACGGTGCCTGGTAATTTATGTAATTCCAAACACTTTTTTTCAATTTAGAAAAATAAAAAGGAAAGGAAAGAAGAAAAAGAGCCAGGAATACGTTTAATCAATAAACTTTGGAACCTTTTTTTTTTGCTTTTTGCTCCTTTTATATTTTTTTGTTTGTAATTTTTCCTTTTTTTAAGAGAAAATAATATTCAGAATTTATATAGCTAGTTAGGCTTTATATGCATTTTAGTTTATGGCTTTTGAAATATTGTATCTATAGTTATGAAGTACTACAATTAGTTTTATTGAATGATGCTATCTCTTTCTTCTTTTCTTTTTTTCATCAAGTTACCTTTCATCTATAATGTTTGGATCTACTGTAAATTGTTCCAATTTACACAATCTTCAAATTTAACAAGTTTACCTCCAAAGATATCCAGCGAAGAGCCAAATGTCAAATCAACTCTTCCATTGGACAGATCTTTCACCGTTTTCAAATCTTCAATGGATTTGGCACCCCCTGCATAAACAATCTTTACATCATCGTCCAATTTTTGAACCCACTCACCTAGATCTTTGACTAGATCATATTCGATTCCTTTACAAAGGCCCTCGACATCAGCTGCATGGATCAAGAACTCATTAGTATACTGGCTCAGCTCCTTGAAAACATCAAACGATAAGGACAGGTTGGTAAGTGTGGTCCACTTGTTCATGCACACAACCCATTCGCCACTCTCAACGTTTTTCTTGCAGCTCAGGTCCAGAACCAGTCTCTGTCTTCCGCCGCATGCATGGAAGATTTTCTTCAGCTCATCCCATTGAAACACACCGTTTTGGTTGAACACAGCTGATGTCACAATGACTTTCCGTGCCCCCTTCTGAATCCATTCTTTGCTGTTAGCGGCATTGATGCCACCGCCAACCTGGAAGAAGTCAGGATGTCTTCTCAGGACTCTCTCCCCTGCTGCAATGGTGTCCTCATTGACTCTCCCATCAAGAAGAATTATATGTGTTGAATGGATGTTGCTGTCCTTGTATAGGTCAGCGTAGTATGTTGAGTCTTTGTCACTGACAAAGTTTGTGTTTGGTATGGTTCTGTTGATGATCTTTTTGTCATCATCTAGTAAGGTGGATCCTATAATTTGTTTGACTTGGCCCTGATGGATATCTATACAGCCTGTGAATTTAGTCATATTTTTTTATGTTTTGTTTTTGGTTTTCAAGCAGTATCTCTGGTCAATGTTCAAACAAGGATGACTAAAATATTATCAATATCAATAAAATTGAAGAACATTATAATTATTCCTCGTTTATTTGATATAACTGACTTCAGTAATGGCTCAGGGTGAGTCGATGTATGCGCTAATCGGATTTAAGGTAGTGTTTTTTTTTTCACAATGGTTCATGCCAAAAAAAAAAAAGAAAAAGAAAAAATTACTACAAATGGAAAATCAGAGAAAATATAAAAATTCAATGGACTATGAACATGAAACATATACTGGTCAACCAAAAAAGACCAAAAAAAAGGAAACTAATTTATATTAGACTACTGCAACCAAAAGGATGAGTGATATCGAGGATGATGAGTTCAAGAGACAGATGGAAATCCAAAGACTTGCGTTTGAAAGACAGTTTGGATCCCTAGAAGAAATGGGATTTGAAGATGAAACCCAAAAACAAGAAAGTGATGATTCCAGTGAACCAGAGGAAGAAGACTCAGCAGAATCAGCAGCTTCTAGTAGTGGAAAATCTGAGCATGAAGAATTTGACTCTGATCTAGAGTTTGATGTAGAACAGCAAGAGGCGGAACCAATAGTAAGCAAGAAGGCACCTAAGGTCATCAGCTTTGGAAATACCATCAAAGATGAAGTAGACAAATTTTCTGGAGTGAAGCTAACTGTTAAAATGATCAAACAAATGCAAAACACAAAGAATCAGCCATCCAAGGAAAGCCCACATCACCAGTCAGATGACTACGATGAAGAAACGGAAAGAAAGAATCTACAAAACGATATAGAGCTACAGAACTTCATAAGAGATTCCCATCTTCTGAATTCATTTGGAGGATCCAACTTCAACTCTTCAAAGGATGTTGTTGGAAAGGCCAGGATGAAAGTGATGGAATCGCAGATGAAAACACTGGTTTCACACAATAGCCACATATCCAACAAGAACAAGACACACATTGTTGACAAGCTGGAAAAAGTTCCTGTTAATATCCGGAAAGGAATGATCAACAAGCACAAGAAGCGTATTGAGAAGTATGAAGCCGATGCCAGAGACAACGGAATAGTGCTGGCAAAGCAGGCCAAGGGGGCATTCAGAAAAATAGACTTCACCTACAAAAAAGACATTGAAAGAAGAATAGGGAAGGGTGTTAAGGCTGATATGAACAAGAGCAGTGCCATGAGAGACAAGGGACTGAAGATCAATGCCATTGGAAGATCATCCCGAAATGGATTGGTGATCAGTAAAAATGAAATCAAAAAGGTTACTGGTGAATACAGCAACAGAAACAGAGGCAAGAAAAGTAAAGGCAGAAGGTAGATATAAGTCCGACGCTGTAATTTATAGAAAAATAATAAAAAACTTAGCAATATTTTGAGAATAGGAGTTAAAACTTGTCTTTCCAGAACGGACTTATACTTATTTATCGTAATTTTTTATTTTTGTTTTTTTTTATTTTATTTTTTGTGTAATTTTGTTTTTTGAAGAGCCCACGTGTGTTTAATTAAACCACTGAAATATTAAGAATTAACTAGGGGGTTTTCTCTTTTTCCAAGTTATTAATTCCTTAAAATGGATATTTTCAATCCCAAATATCAAATTATAAGCATTTATTATTTTTCAACACAGTTTATCTACGAGAAAAGATGAATAACAGAAAAAACGAATAAAATGTATTCATCATTTCAGAATAAATGATAGTTCATTTATTTTGTTTTGGAAAGATCCAATATATATACTACTCAACAATATTTATTAATTAGAAAACAGAAAAAGTATATAAAAACCCCAAAACATTCAATTACTATACTTTGTTTTTGAAACTTTCTGGTATAAATTATAGCTTTGCAAATCGGTTGATAAGAGAAAAACATAAAATTTTAGGTTTCAAATAACTTTGACTGAGTGTTTTAAATTATTTATTTATTTTTTTTTCTGTTTCCTTCATTCAAAAAGTATAGTATACTAGAAGGTACCATTTATCAAACTTATAGAAGCAATCACCTTAATCCAGTAGTTAAAGTGAATATATTAAGCATATTCAGTTTGTAGATTTCATTTCAATTATAATTTTTGTACAAGAATTAAAGTCGGGTTTAAAATATCAAATTCCGCTATTTATTTTGTTCAAGAAAAAGAAAAAAAGGGGAAAGAAACAAGGGGCATTTGATAAGTTCATCATTCATCTTATTCAGTTTTTTATCTAAAATCATTTGATTTTCAAGCCAAAAAGATAGAAAACACATATCTTTATAATCAATATCTATCTTTCGAGATCTAATAACAACATATTCTGTTTGGTGACCAAGAAACAAACTCTTAGAAATAAAATAAATTTAAGATGTCTTTTACTGCTGGTAAAGGTGGAATATTCGACCAGGTGACCAAATTCTATTCAAGCGGTAACAATATTTTAGTTGAGCAAGCTGCTATAAACAACAATGAAAATGAGTCATCAAAGCATATGAGCAACTCCCAGGTTGAGAGTACGAATGGGGTAGACCCAAGTACGAAAAAGAACTCAAATGAAATAAATAACTTCTTTGATGAAATTTCAAAGTATAACTCACCAGGTACAGCATACGCGCAATTCAGCGATCAGATTGATCCGATGATGGGAATGTCCTATGGGAAGCAACTTCAAGAAAAGACAGAAACTGTCGGCCAACAGAATGATTTCAATGTGTACTTGGACTCCTTTAATATGCATAACCAGTACAGTAGCGAAATGGACAAAATACAAAATAGTCATCAAATGTTAGCTGGTCATAGCACCAAAAGACTATCGCAGGATGTAACCAAGTACTCGCCAGGAATCTCACCCACAGTGGAGGCTGCACAGCCTCCTCAATACACACCATATCTACAGGCTAGGAATTCGAGATACAGCAAAGCGACTCATAGCGAAAAGAAAGTTGTTAAGTATTCGCCTAACATGAAGCCACAGGCCACTGAAAAGAGAAGCTTCAAGGTTATTTTACCCTCAAATACAACACTCGGCACACAGGCATCCAATTACGAAAAGAGACAAATGAGCGGTAATGGAAGCTATCTTCAGGATGCCATGCGTTCTGATCTTACCTCTGATGTCAACTATAACACCGAGAATCACCTTCACAGAACAGTTTCAAACACATCAAGTTTTCTAGAGGAAAAGAATGTGCTGAGAGCAACTGAATCGCCAGTGATCAAGCCGTTGAAGAAGAGAGTGTCCAATGCCAGTATCACCCTGAAGAACGACTTTAACTTGGATGGGGCCAATCCAAATCCAATATCGGAAAAGAATACAAAGTGTGATCCAGTCGTGATTGATGATAAAAAAAAGCCAACTGTGAGACCACATCGGACAGTTAAGAAAAAGGAAGTGCATAAAGAGGCAGAAAAACACAGAAGAGAAAGATTAAACTATGCATTGGAGGACTTGAATGACGTAATACCTTTAGAAATGAAGGAAAGCGATAGGTTCCCTTCAAAGGCCTCAATAGTTGAGCATGCAGCTGAGTACATTAGATATCTAGTCAGTGAGTTGAATAAAAATAACATTGAGATTAAGTATTCTATACCAAACGAAACTTATCACCCTAAAGATAGGGGTAGTATTTAATTTTATAATCATATCTTAATATTTTTTTTTTTTGTGGATTGTGGCTGATTTGTGCGCGTGACTCGCTCTACATTTGCTTATCGCAACACAAACGTTCGGTGATAAGTAGCAAACACCAACAAAAGAAGAAGAGAGATTTAGTTTTTTGATTGGTTGAATTTCTTATGTCCGACTAACGATGAGTTGTTTATTTCCGAAATATCCACCAAAAACCCAAAAAAAAAAAAAGAAAAAACACCTAAACAAATTTGGTCCAATAAAAAAAATACCTTATGGGTGGAAAGTATTCAGTGTGGTTCTAATTATACTGGAAAAAAAAAAAACCAACCAAAACAAAAAAAAATTTTCTCGTTTTAATATTAACATTGAGTTTTATTCTAATTTGAGTATCCACTTTTTTAATTCAACTATATATCTGCTACAATAGGAATTAGACTCATATTTAGTTATAAACCAAGAAAAATAGAATTTCTATACAATCAATTAACCTCCAATCTTTGTTTTTTGTTTTAAAATACAAGATAATAACATTACTTGTTTAATTCCTTTTTTTGACATCCCTTTTTTTTGAGAAAAAAGATCAATAACCCACATACTTATACAAAACAATACTAATAAAAATGGTTGCCAGTTTAACTCAAATGTTAGAAGAATTAAAAGATGTCTTCACTCCTACCGTTGCCAAGGCTGAAGTATGTTTATAATAAAAAAATGAAAGGACAATTGTAAATAAACAATTAAATGGGAATAAAAATTCAGTTTTTTCTTTTCCTTATTATTTAAGTAGTTATAGAATTCGGATGTAATAAAGAAATAATGTGTAATTAAATCTATAGATAGCAATAAGATAAATAGCTTATGTGTGATTAAAACTGATTTTCCTTTGAACTATATTGAGAGTTACTAGATAGAGAAAGGTTTGTAATAAGTGGACCAATAGATACTCGATCAAATGATAACAGAAAAAATTACTCTGATCAATGATTATGATATAGAATAGATACATGAGATTCGGAAGTGGGTATTTTGAAATCACCAAACAATAAAGAAGTCATTCAGCAGTATTTTGAGCCATCCTTGAGAAAGATTGAAACCATTCACCTGACTTCAAGGCAAACCAGGATTACAAAACCATTAGGATTGCTGAAATCTCAACAGGGGAATTTTACTTTGCACGTTCGCCTTTTTATTCATCCGCACTTCATAACTCTACTAAATAATCACTGAACCCTAATGCGTCTTTACTAACAACTATCAATTTATTATTCACAGCTACTATTTCAAAACAGGAAGATGTTGAAGACGTTGAAGAAGACGAAGAAGAAGATGACGACGAGGATGACGAAGACGATGAAGATGAAGAAGCTGTTTCCGACCAATACGATACCTTGAGAGCTCAATGTCAAGAAACCGAAGAAGGCAAGCACTTGTTACACCACTATATGGAATGTGCCGAAAGAGTCACCAAGGCCCAAGAAGACCCTGACTACGCCAATGCTGAATATAAAGAAGACTGTGTTGAAGAATTCTTCCACTTACAACACTACATAGATGGATGTGCTGCTCCACAATTATTCAACCATTTAAAGTAAAAATTCCCCTTTCAATGTATATGATCTTTCAAAGAAGAAACAATAGTTATGATTGATAATGTTTTACAGGAAAACTGTCTATGATAAGGAAATTTATGAAACAGTAACTTTTGGTTTTTTTTTAAAAAAAAAAAAATAACTAAAATTATTGGTTTAAAGTTTATAATTTATTGTTTCTTTATTTTATAGGAGAGTATCTCAACGGGTATTCAATGGTTCAATATATTTATAAATTCCAACAAAAAAAACAACAAACGAGAAGGTTCATGCTATTTATGGATTATTTACTTTTGTTTGTTTCTTTGTCACTTTCGTAGTGATAAGAGATATTGTATATTTCATATTTATTCATGATGTTAAGTTTTACAAGAAGACTTATTATAATAATAAAATGCTGAGATTTTTTGTTATTTTTTGATTCTTGCAAAGGATTTTTTTCACACTACAAAAGCCCCATACCTCCAGTAGCTTGACATTTTACACGTGATTTGCGTAACAATTTTTTTTTTCAAGTTCTTTTTTAAAAATTACTTCTATTACTATATTTGGTAAGCTAATAAACTTTTTTCTAAAAAATAAAACAATCAAAAGTACTACCAAAAACGGAAAAAATTGTCAACGTTTCAATACCAAATATGTATTTGAAAAAAAAAAAAATTATATCATTTTCCTAACTGCTCATTATTAGCTATCGGAGAATAGGAGTACATTGGAACACTCTAAGTGAAAAAAAAATTATTCATCTGATGTAGGTTTTTTTTTTTCTTGAAGTTTATTACTATTAGAGGAAATTTGACTTTTACAGGAAATTTAACATCAAATTGTATGGTAACTTTTAATTACTCTAGTTTTTATATGCGGATTTCAGTATCAACTTTTTCCCTATTATATGTCTACCATTATATTAATTTCTGCTTTCAATCTGCAAATCTTGCTTGAATTACTATAGAAACAATTGTAAAACCTTTAAAAACACCAGGAACGATAGTTTATAGATACATACGTATGTAGAATCTTTATGGTGGCACAACCTGCCTTTATCCAAATATCACAAAGAATAGGAAAACAAAAATAAATGAAACACAACTGCATCAAGTGGATCCATTGCTTATTGAACAACCACCACGTTCGTATTAACAACACAATGCGAGTCATTCACAGATAGGAACAATTCAAAAGAGCTTAACCCGAATACAAATTCATTAACTAGTGAAGCAATATGGAAGAGAGTATACTTTTTAGCTCCAGAAATAATACAAAAATAATTATATGTTAGGATTCAAGCTTATATTAGACAAATGATGTATTACAGTATTGACAAAAAAACATTTAAGAACAAGATGAGACGTGGTTATCAATATCAACAATGTTTGAATAAATAATACTATTGAAATGTCCTTTTCTTTTTTTAGGACAACAAGCGCTTTTCAGAAAAGTTGCAGATATAAATACGAGTATAGGAAATCTTCCACATAAAAGATTATAATGAAGGTGATATGGAGATGCATATTGAGATATGGGAAGTTACCAAAATTCATAATCTTTCTTAAGAAGTAATGTTGGAGTATGAAAGAATCGATAATTTCTTTGTGAAGGTGGTATTCACTAATGCAGTTTCATTCAGAGGTTCATTTGTTTTATTTTTTCCTTTATTCAAAAAAGATTTATTGAACTTATAAATGTTCTTTTACTAACAAATACTCTAATTTAATCTTGTATTAAAAGCATAACACACCAACATAATTTAAGAAAATAGACAATGGCTAAATCTAAAAATCACACCGCCCATAACCAAACCAGAAAGGCTCACAGAAACGGTATCAAGAAGGTTAAGACCCACAAATACTCTTCTTTAAGATCCGTTGATGCCAAGTTCAGAAGAAACCACAAGTTCGCCTTAGCTGGTACTCAAAAGGCTCTAGCCGCTGCCAAGGCCTAAATGGGATATAGTTAACACGAATTTTTTAAAAAGAATAATAATAATCAATTTAGATTAGAAATAGGGGTTTAAACTATCTTTTATATTATAAACAATACCATTGGTAATATCTGTGTATTGAACAATGAAATCTTATGTATAAATGATTATATAGCCTATACGGTAATTATAACTCCATGTGAACACAATCAGAAAATAAATAATCAAACACTTTTCTTAGTATCGTTTATCACTACAGTGTATTGAGTGTTTGTGATTGCACACTATCAAAATAAGTGTATCGCTGCAGTTTTATCAAACATTTATCTCATTTTTGTTATGAAAAAATTTGTTTTTTGTGGAGTTGTCACAAAACTATCTGTATCTTATCTTCTTAATAATAATCTGACTTTTTTTTTGTAAATCTTTATCACATACTTTTGCAACCATTAGTACTTTTGTTTATATGATGTTGTTCTTCTACTCATCTGTTTCAAACCGTAGTTCTGTATGGATTGAATACTGATAATGGTTTAATCAATAATTTTTGTTTAATTTTTTCATCATTTATCAAAAAAAAAGTAGATTGATATAAGCAAACCCCCAGAAAAATCCAAAAAAATAAAATCCTATAAAAGAAAACAAAATGACTGAAGTTCAAACTCCACAAACTGACCAAATTGAAGCTGAATTAGTATATGAACAGCAACAGATAGAGATTGCTCATCCAGATACTTCAATCAACACTACCATAAACAGAGTGTACTTCACAAATATTCCTCCAGAGGTTTCTGAATCTATATTAGCAGATTTTTTGAAAGAGTACAAACCAACATCGGTATTGATCCCATATCAACAAGTAAAGAGATATTTAGGAGGAAAGGTCGTGGTTCCTCTTGGTTTAGCCTATGTTGACTTTGAAACAGCAGATATTGCCAACAAAGTCGTTTCAGAAGTAAACGATAAACATATTGGTGACTCGAGTAACAAGTTAAGACTGTATCTTTTTGAGGCTTATGACCCTGAAAAATCAAAAAATGCTCAAAAAAGATTATTCAAGCGCTTTAACAGGTCAGTACCCTCTAATCAATCTGAAGATATTCAGCCATCTGAAGATTCTGCACCAGCACAAAGTCACGAAGCAAATGAAGAAACTGAAGGAACTCCACAAGAGATTGAAAGTCAAGACAAACCCAATCCTATTGAGTATTCAAAAAACTGGATTTATGTTTCAAGGTTAGTAGCTGGTACCTTAGACACGGATCTAGCAGAACACTTCAAAGAATTTCTACCAAACGACATCTACTTGTTTCAATTCAAATCCAAAAAGCACAGAGGTAAATTCTTTCAAAAAACTCACCTATCAGCAATCATCAACTTGCCATCTGTGGAAGGTATTGATAATATAGCAGCTGACGTTTCAAATAAAACGAATTTTTCTAAATTGAAAAACGTGAAAATAAGTGTTCAGCCATGTATTGAAAAGAAAGTCACAGAAGTTATCGAAGCTTCAACAATAGATGGGCCAGCTGAGCCAGTTGATGAAATTCAAGAGGAACAACCAGCTAGTAACTCTGATAAAACACTTGCTTAGGTATAATACTTTTATGTAAAGTAAACAATGATATTGATTTTTTTTTAATTTGTTAGAATTTTCAATTGATTAAATCTTTATTTGTGTATTCTTGCATGAATATTTATATTTTTTTTTGTTACAGATTTATTTTCTAAAAAAAAATAATTGTCTATAAATTTAAGACGTTAAAATTTCATATATAATATTTGCCTATTTGAGTGTTTTGAGCTAAAAAATTACTCTTATAGGTAATTTTCAACCGGATGGAAGAACATACATGAGATTTTAATGTTTCAGTGGGCAAAGGTACACACCGTAAGATTAAGTTTTTTTTTTCAAAAAAAAAAAATCCATGAATTAAAACAGTTACCTCTTTCATCAACGCTCACAACATTATTCTATTTTTTTCTTACAAAGCTAGAACGGGTATGGTTTAGACGAGAAATTCTTTAGATTAGAACGGAAATGCACTGAGTGTTCTTAGTTTTTTTTCCCTTTCAGACAAGTCATTATTTTTTTTTCTCATACCTTTTCAATTCTGTAACTTTTCCCTATATTGGAAAGTGTTTCTTTTTTACTAGTAAATTTCCACAAGCAACATATTCTAAGTTTAATAATTGTGCATATTTGACATTTCTCAAAGATTCGTTATATATTATAGAGACGTAAATCAACTATATTTTTATTAAACCAGGAAAAAACCAAACTAAGACGCAATGGGTATGTACATCACTACCATTGGTATCGACACTATATAGCAATTAAAATGGACTTTCTCTGTGTAAACATCATTAAGTGAAATTAATGAATAAATAATCCAAGAACATCATACATTAGTGGAATTCTTCAATTATAAACAAGCAAACAATGAACGGTCAAATAAGGCATATTTGAAAAGGAAAAGTATTAAAGAAAATTTGGATGCATGAGTCCATGTAGACTTTTTATTAGTGAGGATCATCCACGACATCAAAAAATAGCGCCATGCATGTAATGATTGCAAATGAGCGGTGATACATTATCAGTTACTATTATCAAAGAGATGGTATGCTTTTATTTTATACTTTCAGTATAATCACTAGTAGTTTAGTACAAAAAAATAAGAGCAAACAAATACATTTTTGTACTAAAAATGACTATTTTAAATTTTTAAATGAACATCTCCAATTTTTTCTATTTTCAAATGCAAACGTTTGTGTTAGAATGGATATGAATTATAAAGATATAAATTTATAGGTCGATTCTTTTCCGAAAGCAACCATTAATAATAGTATAAGCCTAGAGTAAATATTTTGTTGGATAAAGACAATGTTACAAAGAACCATGATACTGGATTTAAAACGTGTGAAAGTGATAACTTTTATTTAAAATCTACAGACGATGATTTTATACAGAATTTCCAAAATTTATTGTGAATAGAGAAATCAGTAATTGCATTTAATGAAATCATTCATTGAAAGCTTTCAGACTTAAATTAAATAAACCAACACGATTTACTAACAACTATCATCTATTTTTTTCAATAATGAAAACGACAATAAACAATAATTAATATTGACTAACAGGTAGAGTTATTCGTAACCAAAGAAAGGGTGCTGGTTCCATCTTCACATCTCACACTAGATTGAGACAAGGTGCTGCCAAATTAAGAACTTTAGATTATGCTGAAAAGCACGGTTATATCAGAGGTGTTGTTAAGTCCATTATCCACGACTCTGGTAGAGGTGCTCCATTAGCTAAGGTTGCTTTCAGAGATCCATACAAATACAAGATCAGAGAAGAAATCTTCATTGCTAACGAAGGTGTCTACACCGGTCAATTCATTTCCGCCGGTAAGAACGCTTCTTTAAACATTGGTAATGTTTTACCTTTAGGTTCCGTCCCAGAAGGTACCATTGTTTCCAACGTTGAAGAAAAGGCCGGTGACAGAGGTGCTTTAGCCAGAACCTCCGGTAACTACGTTATTGTCATTGGTCACAACCCAGACGAAAACAAGACCAGAATTAGATTACCATCCGGTGCTAAGAAGGTTGTTTCATCTGATGCCAGAGGTGTCATCGGTGTTATCGCTGGTGGTGGTAGAACTGATAAGCCATTGTTAAAGGCTGGTAGAGCTTTCCACAAATACAGAGTTAAGAGAAACTCTTGGCCAAAGACCAGAGGTGTTGCCATGAACCCAGTTGATCACCCTCATGGTGGTGGTAACCATCAACACATTGGTAAGGCTTCTACTATCTCTAGAGACGCTGTCGCTGGTCAAAAGATTGGTTTAATTGCTGCCAGAAGAACTGGTTTATTGAGAGGTTCTCAAAAGACTCAAGATTAAATTTAGTTATATGTAAAAAGATCAGATTAATATCAACCCTTTTTCTAATATAAACAAACTTATATACTGCAAACAATCAATACTGAATAAAATAATAATAAATCAAAGTTTCTGTTATCTCTTTTGAATTTTGAATTAATAAAGAAGAATTATAAATATTGTTGTAACTTTTGAATTAATGTATGATTCATCGTTAGACATTTTATATGAGTCACGTGACTTACTTTGAGATATTAAGCGCTTTTTCTGAAATTACTAAAAAATAAAATAAAATTAAAACAGAAAATTGTTTACACCATTTTTGAGCATATACGTTTATTTTGTTCTTTAATTTTCGTGAATCGATGTTTTTTTGCATTTTTTCAATTTATATGATAGTAAAGTTAATAACCCTTAGAAGCAACCCAATTCGAAGCTATAAACTGACATATATTAGCGAATAATGAGAGTTGAAGAACTTATAATAGATGGTTTTAAATCTTATTCAACGAGAACTGTTGTTTCTCATTGGGACCCTCAATTTAATGCCATAACAGGTCTAAATGGATCTGGAAAATCTAATATTCTAGACGCTATTTGTTTTGTTTTAGGTATTGCTTCTATGGCTACGGTTAGAGCATCGAACTTGCAAGATCTTATCTATAAAAGAGGTCAAGCAGGTGTAACCAAGGCGAGTGTTACCATTGTCTTTAATAACTCTCAAAGAAATAAATCACCTATAGGATTTGAAAACATTGCTAAAATATCCGTAACTAGACAAATTACTTTAGGTGGTGCAAGTAAATATTTGATCAATGGTCATAGAGCCCAACAGCAAGCTGTACTTCAGCTCTTCCAATCGGTTCAATTGAATATTAACAATCCAAACTTTTTGATCATGCAAGGTAAAATTACAAAAGTTTTGAACATGAAACCAAAGGAAATTTTGGCACTTATTGAAGAGGCTTCTGGAACAAGAATGTTCGAAGATAGAAGACAAAAGGCTGAGAAAACTATGTTAAAGAAAGATGTGAAACTATTAGAGATCAAAAGTATTTTAGAGGAGGAAGTCGAGCCTAAGTTAAGAAGATTCGAACATGACAAAGATATTTATTTACAATTTCAAGATATCCAGATGCAAATGGAAAGGCTAGAGCAGGTTGTTGCTGCACATGAGTATACAATTTCAAACAATGACTTAACAAATAATATAGAGGTCGTTAACAGCAATAAGAAAAAGATCGCTGCAGTAAAAGAGGCTTTGAGAGATATTGAAAATGAAATTAATAATATAAAGAGCAGATTGAATCAAGTAACTATAAAAAGAGATGACATAATAATAAAAAATGAAAAATCTAAAAAAGAATATACGGAAAAGTCAACTGCTCTGAACAGCTCCTTAACTAGACTCAAAACTTCACTGCAAATTCAAAAGAAAAATTTAGAGAAGGACAATAATAATTGTGTAGAGTTAAAGAACGGTATAGAAAGTAAGAAGGCTCTTTTTGAGGAAAAATCAGAAGCGTTGGTTTCTAAAGCTTCAGAGGAGAAACTATTGCAAGCTGATGTCAAATCTTTTAAAGATGAATTGGAAAATAAGAAGGAATTATTAAGCTCCCTACAGTCATCTGGCTCATCGCCAACAGGATACGTTAATCAGATAAACAAGCTCAAAAGAGAATTGAATGATCACAGCATGAACTTGAAAAAAAACCAACTAAGAATCAACTCCAACAATATTGAGATTGAGAATAACAATGTTCAAATTAAGGAATCTGGTAATGCCATCAAGTTGTATGAACAAACGTTGAAAGAACTGGAAAGGGAACAAATGGAAGTAAACAATCAATTGGAAAAGGAGAATTTTGATGAAAAAAAGTATAATCAGCTCAAGGAAAGTGAGATTGCTATGCAAAGGCAATTCAAAAATCTAACACACCAAATTGAATCTTGGAAACGAAAGCTTTATAACGTGGACTTTCAATATGATCAGCTAAATGTGAACTTTGAACCACATTCTGTAAAAGGTGTTGCTGCAACTTTATTTGGCATAAAAGAAATAAATATGGATAAGGCGCGGGCCTTACAAGTGTGTGCTGGAGGTAAGTTGTTCAATGTTGTTGTAGAAAATGATTCTGTTGCAGCAGATCTCTTAGAAAATGGTAACTTAAAAAAAAGAGTGACAATAATCCCCCTAAATAAGATATCTGCCAAAACCATAGGGCAAGACATAATTGCAAAGGCTAAAGATATAAGTGGTTGTCCGGATAAAGTAGACCTGGCTTTGAGTCTAATTGAATTTGACAATGATGTTTCCAAAGCCATGCAATTTATTTTTGGTTCTGCATTAATCTGCGAAAGTGCTGATATAGCTAAGAAAATAACATTTCATCCTGAGGTCAGAACTAAGTCCATAACATTGGAAGGTGACGTTTATGATCCTGAAGGTACATTATCTGGAGGCTCAAGAACCAACAACAGCAACATTTTAGAGCAAACACAGATTTTTAATAAACTCTTGAAGGAATACAAAGACTTGCAAATTAACCTGGAAAGGTGCCAAAGAGAGCTAATAGTTTTAGATACAAGTAGAAGTAAAGTCATGCCATTGCTAAACAAGCTTAAATTGATTCAAAGTAAAACACAGCAAATAAAGGATGAAATTAAATCATCATATTTCTCGGTCTTGACATCAAGAAACATAGAACTAAGAAATGAAAATGATCACATTCAGGCAAATATTGAAAAGCTAAACTCTTTGATCCAAACTACCAGCACAAACATTAAAAACACTGAAGATGATTTAAAAAATTTTGGACAAAATAAGGATGGAAGCTTTGATAAGTTGAAAAATGAAATAAAAGAAATTTCCAAATCACTAACTGCCAAAGAACAGGAATATGATGCAGTTATAGAACTCGTCGAAGAATTCACTATTGATAAAGAAAGATTGATTGAAGAAATTAGTGCTTACCAGCAACAATTAGAGTATTTAGAATCATCAATCCAAGAAACCACTAATATTATTAAGCATTCTGAAAAAGACCTGATAAAGGTTCAGGAACAAATAGATCTACTAAAACAGCAATCTTTAAATGATGATATGGAAAATAAAGTTATTGAAGACGAGTATTCTAAACTAACTAGTTTATTCAACTCAAAAACGAATGAAAAAAATAATATGCCTGCGTTAATAAAGGAAATTCAAGAAGCAATTGATGAGCGCTATGAAGCAAATAGAATACTGGATGAAAAACTGGATAAGTTGGTTACTGAGTTTGAATGGTTAGAGACAGATAAGCCTAGAGTTAGCAGGTTATTGAAGGATAGTGATGATATTGTATTGGAACAATCCAAGGCTATTTTAGATAAGTTGAAGGAAAGTCATAACTCTTTGAAGAATAGAGTCAATCCTAATGTTATATCCATGATTGAATCAGTTTTGAAGAGAGAAAAGGCATTGAGAACCATGATCAGCACCATTGAAGCAGATAAAAAAAAAATTCAAGAAACAATAGAAACTCTTAACCAACACAAAATTGATGCACTAATGAAAACTTATGAGAAGGTTACAGTTGATTTTGGAAGTATATTCAGCGAGCTTTTGCCAAATTCACACGCAAAGTTGGTAATTTTGCCTAATAGTAACATAACAGATGGATTGGAAGTTAAAGTTAAGCTGGGCTCGATATGGAAGGAATCTTTGGTTGAGTTGTCAGGAGGCCAGCGTTCATTGGTTGCTTTATCGTTGATTTTGGCATTATTACAGTTCAAGCCAGCTCCAATGTATATTTTAGATGAAGTTGATGCAGCTTTGGATTTATCACACACTCAAAACATTGGTCATTTAATAAAGACAAAGTTCAAAGGCTCCCAATTTATTGTTGTTTCCTTAAAGGAAGGGATGTTTACCAACGCTAATAGAGTATTTAGAACAAGATTCCAAGACGGTACATCTACAGTGAATATTATGACGTAGACATATATGTATATCAAAATAACAAAAATATATATAAACTCTCAAAGAAAATGAACTAGTAAACCTCTAAGATATATCTTCCTGTGTCTTTTAACTTTTCAATTGCTTCGTCTAAGTTGATTTTTCTACCCTTTTCATCGGCATCAGTTTTCAAAATTGATTGTAGGGCTTCTGTAATGTTGGGAACCGGCCATGTAGGACCACATAAGTAGAAGGATCCTTCTTTGTCACAGAATGCTGTCTTCAAAGAAGGTATAGCTTCCTTGATTTTATCCTGAATATAAATCTTTTCAGGCTGGTCTCTGGAAAAGGCAGCACCAATGTGGGTAATGATTCCAGCATCTCTCCAGGCTTCCCACAGTTCCCCGTATAAGTACTCCTCAACCTTGTGTCTAGAACCTAAGAACAAGTAGATTTCACCAATTGTTAAACCTTGAGAGCGTTGCCAGATTTTTTCTTCCACAATGGCCTTAAATGGAGCCAACCCAGTACCCAAACCAGACATGATGACTGGTTGTTCAGGTCTAGGAGGTAACTTCATAACAGATGGCTTAACAGAAACAACAACTTCAGTACCAACAGATAAATCAGATAAGTACTTAGAGGCTTGGCCGTATCTCAATCTGCCTTGGGAATCCTTCCAAGAAACAACGACAATCAATAAGTGAATCTTTGTTGGATGAACCTTTTGAGAGGACGCGATGGAGTACTCTCTTCTCTTCAAAGGAGGAATCAAAGTTAACAAGTCCAAAACTGGTGGCTTAACAGTATTAAACTTCTGCAGTAAAACATCAGCATAAGTTAAGAAATCAACATCTTGAATCTTTTTCAGTTCATCTTCACCTCCTGGAGAAATTAAACCAATGATCTCTTTTAAAACAGTTTCATCCTTTGTGTAAGATATTAATGATTCATAGAATTTCTTACCTGGTTTACCAAACAAATCAACTTGATCAACAAAAACTTGTAGCAAAGTTCTTGATTCTATCAAATTAGGGTTTTCTCTGTTTGGAACTTGTACTAATCGATGAATGTCTATGACCCCATAGTCAGCCAAAAACTTTTTGACATCGTCAATATTGTTTCTTGCATGAATACCCAAGGCTTCACCAATCTCGTACCTCAAACCTGAGTTTCCAATATCAAATTCAATTTCAAAGATGTTTCTATCATAGTACAATGGAGTTACTCTTTTGTTTTTTGAAACAGTAACCACAAAGTTCTTGATAGGTAAATCTGGTCTTAATTCCTCTTTAGTGTCAAAGGCTTCAGCAAAGACCAATTTCTTGGAGATTTCAGACAAGTTGGTGTTTTCAAAGACAGGCTCTTCATCAGCTTTAACAACTCTTGGGTTGGACTCAAATGAATTCTCAGATAAGTAGGTTTTTAAAATATCATCATCAGATGTCTTATCAGTGACAGCAGCAGATAAGTAAGGGGTTAATTTGGAAGCATCTAATTCACCAACAGCAGACTCAAAGTTCTTGTTGATGGAGTCACTGATGACTGAAGCCAGCAATTCAATTTGTGTACCATTAGAAGCCCAAATTTTTTTGATGATATCTTGATGAGATATGTTGTAGCCAAACTTCCAGAATAAGGCTTCAAGGAAGTAAACCAATGCTCTACCTCTGGTTTCATCAGTATCAAAAATTTTTTTTCTGTCAACGACAATAACCTTTAAGTTTTTGCTAACAATTGTGGCCAAGTATTTAGCAGGAATTTTCAATTTGGAAACAAAGTATTCTGGATTCTTAAGGTTTTCCAAATTGTGCTTATCACTAAAAAAGATTACAGTCGAGTGTTTTGCAACAGTATTCAAAACGTCAAACTTTTGTAAGATGTTAGAGTCACCAACAATAGTTAGCTTGGAATGTTTGTTGTTGACAACTACATGTTTGTTACCATTGGCCTTGCTGACGGCTATTTGAGCTTGGAAGGTTCCACCTTGAGTCAAGTTGTCATACTTGACCCTCAATGAAGGATCAAACGACTGATCGTGTTGAATTAAGTTATCTAAAATTAGGTAAGGGAAATTCAAGAAGGCGGAACTCTTGGCATTATCGTCATTGGACCATACAGTGATTTCATCAACCTTAGGTAAAGAGTTATCGATTTTCTCTTCAACAGAAATATTTAAAGATTTAAATACTATCTCCTCAACAGCATTCTCAGACCAAATGAAATCAGAGGTGTAAGAGATGGCATTAATGTCGATTTTAGAAGATAAGGATGAGGACTCCAAAATACTTTGTATTGTTGAGTACAAGAAGTTCTTGTTTTTGCTTGATCTGTTTAACTGAGAAAAGCTGGTTTGCTCAACAACAATTATTCTTTTCAATGACTTTGGTAAGATACTCAAAAATTTTCTAGCATCAAAAGGAATAGGAATTCTGATAGCAATTCTACCAATGCTTTCGGAGCCTGGAAAAGCTACTGAGTCCAAGAAATCGTCAAAGACAGTTGTTTCAGTGCTACCAATGGTGATAAATAAGGTTTTCACTTGATTCAAGTCTTTAGCTTTTATATCAAAGTTTTCAATGAAAAAGGACTCCTTTGTTTGAGAGCCATTATCTGAAATTGAGTTTTTAATGGAGTTGTTGAAAGCGTTGATAAAATCATTCAAATCAGCACTCTCAGCATTCAAATCGCTTTTGCTTAAAATGTCAGCAGCAACAATAATTTGGTTTCTTAATACATGTTTGTCGACATATTCAGGCTTGAAAAAGGTGTTTTTAGCGGCAATTGCATCTAATAGATGACATGTCGTACCAAATCTGGACAAAAATGTAGCAAATAATGTGGTTTGAGAAACTTCTCTTAGGCTAATAGGAGAAATAACTGGATAGTTCAATTCATTGGCAATGTTCAAGGAGTCTAAAATATCAGGAACAATCAATTTTTCATTTTGGTTGTAATCCAGGTTTGAAATATTGATTAACAGTTTCAGAGAATTGTTTTTTGGAGAAGCTTTTCTAAGGGTTGGGAATAAATACTTCAACCCGTAAGAAGGTATGATGATACTTGAGCTCACGTTGTTTGAACTGTCTGACTCATCTAAATAACCTAACGGCAAGGAACCTAAACCAGATCTGATAGGAAGTTCATGTAAGTTAGTATTGGAGCCTTTCTTATCAATAATATAAGAGTCCAATAAGTTGTTGGAAAATTTAGAGTTACCAAATGTCTTGTAAGAGAAAATGGTATTGAAATTGTTCAACAAAACTGCTTGATTGATATCAAGAGCATTATCAATGTTTGTATTGTTGGTAACAAAAGTATTCATTCTCTATTCGTTGGTAATGTTTTTATTCTTTTCTCTTTATTAGCTATTGCAACAGGAGGATAAAGCCAAGCAAATAATAGTAAAATTTGATACAGTATTCTTATCTTAATTGAATGCCAAAAGGATTTAAAACAATTATATATACCCCTGTTTTTTTATGATATATCACAAAGGGTATTACTTGTTATAATGTGTGGTGTAGTTCACAGTTTGTCAAGCACATTGTTTTTTTATATATATATTCTCTCCATATAGAACAATGATATCGACAGTAGTGTTTACACATGTTGATGATAAAAGGGATCATTTGGAGAAAAAATGTATATGCTTTTTTTAAACACCACAGTTTATGATGTTCCTTATTTTTTTTACACTTGTGGCAGGGTCTCGTATTCATTTATCTCTAGATTAGACATTGTGCTACGCCTACTATCAATAACTCATCAGCACCAAGTACAAGACTACCAGTTCACTAATACAGTGTCTTGATATTTTCAGCATTGAAGCAAGGATTACACACTTGACAATCATGTTTCAATGCTCAGAATATAAGTAGCGGTGGGGAAAAGAACATGTACACGTGACTGAAATGGATCGTAAATTTTGTTAAGCGAAAGTCACTACGAATAAAAATTTAAGAAAGAAAAGTAAGAAAAAATATAATTTTCTTTTTTTCTTTTGGAAACAAAACTTCAAGGTGTATATTACTCTATTAACATATGTTTAATCTATATCACAAATACCTACAGGTCTTCAGAAGATATTCAAAAGACCGAGATAAGAATGAGCAGCTTTATAGATTCTGTCATTGACAAAGTGAACCACGAAGTAGTTTCCTGCTACAATAGAATTGTAAATAATAATCCAACGGATACAGATAAAATCATAGGAACCATAGGCTGTGTGAGTATACTATACTACTTTTTGTTTGTGCCTTCAACACCTAAAGTAAAAAAGAGTATACCAAGAAAGCCGTATGCCAAGAAGAAGTTGGTGAACAATGACAAGTTCTCTACACTTATAGACAAGTCTTTGCAAAACGAAGACAAAATCAATGCTGTCGTCAACAAATTCAAAACCGATTTTGCAAAGGATTGTGAAAAGCTTCTAGACCCACAAAATAAATACAATCCTAATGATGAGAAAATGGCTTACCAGCAGAAATTTCTGGGTGAAGTATTAATGAAATTGTTGTTGGAGTTAGATGCAGTTGATGTCAGTGACATAGAAGATATAGAAAGAAAGCAAAATATAAAACAAATGAGAAAGGATGGTATTAAAATGATACAAAACTACTTGAAGCCTATTGATGCCTTGAAAGAATAACTGAGATATATATGTCTGTACTTATTTAACTTCGATCTTTTAATATCAACAAAATAAAACTCATTAAAAGTTTACATCAATTAACAAAGATAATTTTTTCAATTTCATTACTTTTTTTTTTTTTAACTATCTATTTATTTTACTTCTTTTAATTGTAAATTTATGCTTAACACGTGATTAATGTAAACAATTTTTAATTGAATTTTTTTTAAATAGATTTTTCAACTCTCAAATGCTCAGCTACTATGGACTGACAACACAAATTCATCATTAGAAACACGTAGTGATAATTTAATAGCCAATTGAAAACCCCATGTTGATTTATAATTGTTTCAAACATTACCTCTTTCATAATTAAAGATACTAGAGAAAAAAAAATAATCTACAAATTTGATCAATTGCAAAATTACTCTAATAGGACGTATCAGTTCCATATACCTATGTAAAATTAAACGTAGATCAAGACCAGACTCTAAACTAGGTTCAACAAGGACTACGTGTAGATAGAGCCATTTGCTTGATTTATTAATTATATAGTAAATGCATATAAAAAAGGTTGCTGCACTTATGTGACTATATAATGAAATGCAAACTTTTTTGTCAACTATTTACTATTTAAAAAAGAGAAATTTGATGTTCATCAATAACCAAATAATAATAGAAATATATTTACTAAATATGAGTGTATTAAGATGTTTATCAATATGTATTTGTTTACTACAATTAGGTAGTGGTGCGTATTCAGGTAAGACTGCCATTACGTTGCCTCTAAGCGATGAAGCCTTTTATTTATCAACATCGTTTTCTTTAAACAACAAAAATATATCGTTTTTGTTAGATTCAGGATCCAGTGATACTTGGGTTTTTAACTCTGATCTATGTGAAGATGGTTATGATTGCTCAAACAACTATTTAAGCTCTAATCTAGGAAGAGATACAGGCTACTCATTTCAAACTGAGTACTTTGGTGGCCAATCTGTTGTTGGTGAGCTTTACATTGCTTCTGAAGCAAAATTTGGAAGCAAAGACTTAAAGAATCAATTTTACTACGGCTATGTAAACGACACAGCCAACTTCATCACTTGTGCTTTGTTTGGTGTTGGTCAAAGTAAAATGCAATCTCAAAAATTGTACTCTTACGATAACTCATATCCATTCAACAAGAGCTATCCAACCTTTTTACAAGAAATTGGAGGCAGAAACACCTTTTTGATTGATCTTCCTAACAATCAGTTTGACATTTCCACTCACACTAACGGTGACTTGACTGTTAACTTGAACACTGACTCTCACTACTATCAAATTAATGTCACTGATGTAGGAATCATTGTCGACTTGAAAAAAAGCAATGGTGATTTGAAAAGCTTGTACGAATCCAAAGATTTGACTACTTACAAAGCCATATTGGATACAGGATCATCGGTAATTCAACTACCAGCTGAAGTGGTTAGCAACTATGCTGAACACATAAACTCAGTATACTGGGATGAAACCCAGCAAAGTTTCATGTTTGAAAACTGTCCAACCAAACAAGCCAAGAGCAACCTTCCATATTTGGTCTTGACAGTTCTAAACCGCAGTGATAATCAAAAGTATGTTAAAATCAGAGGTGGTGACTTAGTTGTGGAAGTTGAAGACAATGTTTGCGCATTAGCCTTGAGTCCAAGCGACTTTGGGGTTTTGGGTATTCCTTTGTTCAGATCAGGTGCAGTTGGAATTGATTTAGATCATGACGTCATGACTTGGAAGGGTTTAGTTAGATAAGTAACTATATATATTTACTTGAAGAATTACAATGTATGGTTTAAGTCATTAAAGCGGTTGAACATTTTGTTAAGGGTCTCGTGCATTTTTTAAAAATAAAATTCTTTTTTTTTAGGATATATAAAAAAAGCAAAAGCGCCGTTAATTTCCCTCTTGTTTGCTAGCTCCACTTTTTTTAAGAAAATACATAATTGTTACATTGGAAAGTAAAATTGACCAGACATACACTTAATATAGAATGTTCACGGGTATTGTAGAGACAGTAGGGTCAATTATAGATTTTAAAAACGATATAGACAACTATGAAGTAACTATTCAAGTTGAAAACAAAGATGACTTTTTATCTGATTGCCTAATAGGTGATTCCATTTCATGCTCTGGAATATGTCTAACTGTCATTGAATTTGATTCTGACAAGAACTGGTTCAAGGTTGGTATATCTATAGAGACCTTGAGAAGAACCACTATTGAAAATATGTGGTCAAACTCAGAGAATAGGATCAATCTTGAAAGAGCTATGGGCTCAGGTAACCATAGATTCGGAGGACATTACGTACAAGGCCATGTTGATACAATCGCCGAGATTGTAGAGGCTGTTGAGGAAGGGGATTCTGTGAATTTCAAATACAAGCTAAGAGATATTGAATACATCAAGTATGTAGTAGAAAAGGGCTTCATCACAGTTGACGGTGCCTCTTTGACAGTTACTAATGTTGATGATGAGCAAGGTACATTTGGGGTTAGCATGATAAAGCATACAAGAGATGTCCTGGCTCAGAGACCACTAGGCACCTTTGTTAATATTGAAGTTGATGTCACAAGTAAAATGATAGCAAAGCAAGTGGACCTATATATGAAGAAATTTATGAAGTGATATATATCAGTTTAGAAGGGGTTACAACTCAAAGATTAAAGAAACACCGTCGTCACCAGCAGTAACCAATAGATTGTTCTTTTCATCAACGGCAAAATCCAAAACACCCATGTTATGACCGTGTGCTATCCATTGGCTTTGTTCATTGGTTATTTGGTATGGATCATAAGTGTATACCTTACCATCCATGCTTGAGACAAATAACCTTCTGTTGGCGTTGTTGGTACCTGCAGATATGTATGTTTTGGTTATGGCTTCCTCTAACTTCAATTGAGATCTGATCTTGAAAGTTGGAATATCATAAACTATCAAGTCACCTCTGACAATACCAACAACTAACAATGCTGGCTTTCCAGGAGTGATCAACCATGAAATAGACTCAATGGATAAATCACTAAGTTCCTCGTGTTCCGCTATGTTTTCAATAACAGCAGGGTTGAAATATAATACTTGGTGTGATTGTAGGTTCAGTAAGGTTAAAGCACCCTCCGTAGAACCCACAGCAGCCAACTTTTGAGGTTGGGCATCAGAGAGAGGAGATATTTGTAAAGATATCCATTGGGGAGTGGAATGAGACTTGAAGTTATCTCCTGTCCATTTCATCAAGACTTCCCCAGTGTATACAGACCATAAAACAATGGAACCATCAACAGATGTAGACAACAATTGAATGTCATCTTTGGAGTAGTTGATGAAGTCACCATTGGTACATTCTTGTTGATGAGAGAAACCAGTCATCATAAGGTTCAAATCATTTTTAGTTAGTTGATAAACCCAAACTGAACCATCAGTACCTCCAAAGGCAAACATACCTTCCACTTCATGATTGATCTTTAGCCATTGCAACTCTTCTACTTGTTGTATTTCATGAATCAACTCCCATTGACCCTTCTTGATTGTTTTGTATATCTTGATCAAGCCATTCATATCACCAGAAATCAAGTATAATCCCTTGGGTCTGGTTAAGAAGCATCCAATAACAGATTCATTGTGTTTGATTTCAAACAGGCTCTTTCTTTCAACAGGCTCGCCTTCCTTGTTTGTTTCACCATTAATGGCGTTGTTATTGATCTCCCAAACATGAGCGGTATCATCACCTGAACCGGTTATGCAGATACCGCCGTATGAGTCGATGTTGAAGACAGAATCCTTATGCAGATCATAATAGCCTTTACTGTTATTGGTCATATCAATTTCCACTCTATCGTCTTCCATGTCCATTTCATCATCTATATCTTCAGGTTGAGCTTCGTCTTGGTTTTGATCGATAACTTCTTCAACCTCATTCATTTCCAAATATTCGGCATCCTCTTGAACAGGATTTTGATCATAGCTTAAATCTTCAGACATTTTAGTTTATAGACAAAATATGATTATGGTTACAGTTTTTGTTTCGTTGCTGTTCAAAATTTCTGTATATAAATCTTCAAATAATATATATATTAATATATATATTAATATATTACTTAATAAAATTATGTAAGGAAATTATTTTAAATTACTGTTTTTTCCCTTTTTTCTCAAAATAGGAAGTTAATTGTAAGCTTCCCATTAACAAAAAAGAAAAAGCAATGTGGTTCACGTGACTGTTAACACCCAACCAGTGATCATGTTTTGTTGCTGGGGCTTTTTGTAGGTGTTGACAAAAAATTAGAAAAAAAAAAAACCTTTTCTCATCTTCCCAATCTATATGTTCATCTGACACTCTCAAGTGTTTTTTTTTTTTGTATATTAATTAACCAACACACACACCAACACAACACCATTTTAAATACACAACACCCAAATATCATCTGATCAGTTCATTAATGTCTTACCATCACAGCAATGAGTACAAATATGCTCACAATCAACTCAACAGAAAAAGAGTACAACACGACATAACTGACTCCCATCCATATAATACAAAGACCCAAAGTACTAGAAATATCAAAGTGAGATCTCATGCTGGCAATATTAAAAGAATAAGAGCATACAATGAAAATGCTCAAAGCAAATTGAACGTTGATAGAGTGCTAGACTTGCTAACAAAGGATCAATTGGTACACGTTTTAAAAAAATCCATGGCCATCGAGCCAAAGTTGGAATCCTTTGTTTTAGAAGAAATTGACTCCAAGTTTTTCGGTAACTCAAAGTTCAAAATGTTACAAGGAAAAACTGTTCAGTGCTTTCATAAATTAATATCTCAAATACCTTTTGAAAGATCTAACACTACTGGACCACTTCAAGGTGACTTTTCAAGCAGCGATGATGCCAGTAATGGGTCAATTGATGATAACCTCAAAATCAATGACTACTCATACATAACCATCAATGATTACAGCTTTGAAAAGGTCAAGTCAAGTTATTTGAACTTGTTGAACTTGATCTACGACTATAATGAATATGCCTTGAAATTTTCATCCCTAAACATGGAAATCTGGTCCTTGTTGGAAACATCACTTAAAATTTTAATTTCTCTTCCGAAACTTGAGAACAAAGTGAACAATTATTACAAGTCTTATTTAATAGAAAAATTGGATGTATTGGTTTCTGATGTTCTTTTAGAACAAACCAATAGCAAGGACACTGAGATTATAAACAATATCGAAATGATAATCAACATGAATAGATCCAAATTTAACTACTTAATTGCTAATTTGGGTGTTGAGAAGTTCACCAACGTGAATAACTTTATCAACAAACTATGCGGTAACTTTATCCCAAATGCGATAAAATCAACGGAAAACGAACAAACAAACAGCAACAGCGGAATGGATTACATAAAGAACTTTTTACAAGAGGAAAACTCAGCCAATAACTCAATGTTAAACAGATTCAATAACGGAAATTTGGAATTCCATGACAGTATTCTGATTACAGGAGACAGTGATGAAAGACTTCTCAATTCAAACAGAAATGATCTGAACACAAGCAGCGGAAACAACACAGATGGTATAGAAAATCTGAGCACTGAACTGGCCATGAGTAGTGCCAGTGTTTACTTAACCTGATATATATATTTTTTTCTCCAACTGTTTATAACAAACATATTAAGTTGCTGTAAAATAAATTAATAGTATATATAAAACTCATTTGTTAGCAGGTGTGTGTAAATCTGTTATCAATATCAGAAATAAAACTGGAAGACCGACCACGGATAAACTCCGTTATACCCTTTCTTCATTTTTCATTTTCATTTTTCGTGCCCGTTTTATTCCGTTAAGATTTTTTTTGTATTTTTTGAGGGATTTCAAGAGATAACGCAGATTGACTGAATTGGAAAGATAGTAAATTAAGGTTTAAAACAACAGAAAGGGTAAGTATTGCATTGACCCGTATCATCAACAGCACAAACTAGTAACAAATATGTCCTATGATAACAGATACGTACACGACGACAAAAAGAGGCAATCCGCATTTGAAATATCATCTAGAGCGTTGCTGCTGGGTGCAGTCCAAGGGTCGGTGCTGTCCTTGACGGCACATGCTCTGCTATTGAGATTCTCCCCTGGATTCAACAATTTGAGAACACCACTGAAATGGGCCTTCCACACCATAATTATAGGGTCTGTGTCAGCATGGAAAGGTGAAAAATCAGTCACAGACTACAGACACCATATGTCTGTGTTGATGAAGCAAAAAAGAGAGAAAATGATTGAAGAGGCAGCAGAAAACGGTGTTTTCATTGAAGAGTAAACTTCCCTCATATGTATATATTATTGTTTTTTTAATGGTCCAGAAGACTCCGGTGTCTTCTTGTTTTTAGATGGAAAAATGAATGAGTATAATCCATAACTTATCTTTATGCTCACTAAGATGAACTTGATCATCCATTCAATCAGCCAGAACCCTATATTAGTCACGGCAGATTCTTGTTCTTTTGATCTTTTTCTACGTCTGATAGTATTATAGCTGCTGTTTGAATCACTTTCAAAGTCAGAGGAGACTATTTTTTTGTATCTCAGTTGCAGCGTTGTGCTTATTTCGGATTGAATGTGTGTCATGTCTAGTACCATTTTCGTTAGCTCATTGTTTTCACTAATTTTTGCTAAGTTCTCACAGTTAGATATTTCCAAGACGATTTCATCTTTCAAATCTTCTAGAGACTTCAAGCTTGGTGCTTGAAAACCTTCAAGTTTATTCAACTCTTTGTTCTTTTCATACTGGAACGTATCTAGGCTATTTATCAAAACTCTTATCAGGGTCTCAAAAAAAATTACCTTTTCAAGCTTCGACTGCTCATATAGTTCCAATGAATTAATGGTATTGTTGATCAAACTCACAATTTTGCTCATCCCCTTTTTATTGTATTCAGAGTGATTGTTTTGTTCATTGTTATCTCTGCTCTCAATTGTCATGGAAACGCCCAACCCTTCATTGACGTCTGCGTAATCTTTTTCACTATCATCATCACTAAAATAAGATTCTGATGCTCCTGATGATACGTTTCTGCTCTCGTTATATGGAATGTTCAAAAGATTTGATTGATCAACTTTCTTACTTACACTCGGCTCTTCATCTTTTTTGGTGGACATAAACTCCTGTTTGAGATGCAAAATCTTTTGAATGTTTATGTCTTCATACCTTTCATTAACACCTACAAACCACTTCCAATATTGATAACTGGTTGCTTTTTTTTTATGTGTGTTATGATTTAATTTGTAAGCATGATAAGGATTAAGATTATCTTTCTTACTTGTTTCTGGCCTTGAGTGCAGGGCCTCTTCTTCTATTAAGTTGTCATAAAATCTCTTGTATGCTGCGTTGGCGTTACTTCTCTTTGAAAATGCCAAAACAGGTATCAACGGCGGGTCCTGTATTACGTTTTGATAATTTTTCATTAGTTTCTGAAAGTTTTTTGTTGTGTTGGACAGCAGATTTTCATCCTTTTTATTGTCAAAGCTGTGCAGTTGAAGCTTTAATTCTCGGTCTCTTATTGTCTTTAGTGGATTGTAACTACTGTCTATATTTTGAGTCTCCAAAAGTCTATAATACTCCGTCATGTAATGCTTAATCTTGTTCAAAGCAGCTTTTTTCTTGAAATCACCTAAAGTTATATGCTGTTGATTTTTCATTGATTCGACAAAATCAGTGCACTCTGCAAAGTCATCTGAAAAATTCCGTGTTTGTTTATTCAATAAATAGTTGGATATGTCTTTAATAGTAAAATTTTCACATATCACCAGTTCATCATTTATGTTTCTACCATTTGTCGGGCTTTCGATGTCTCCATCTTCATTTTCCGGCATATTGTGATAGATCTGATTTCCAATTATATCGTAAAAAGAGTTAGGGTTATAACTATCATCTACAGCAACAGAGTTTGTTTTTGTGAGAGAATAATAGTTGTCATGGTCCAAATGCTCTTCAAGGTCAAATGGATTATTATTTGATACTGTGCTATCACTAGTTGTATCAAACTTTCTAGTGCCTTTTTGCTCATAGCTCGATATAAATAATGAGCTAGCATCTGACGATGTATCTCTTCTTGACGATCCTGTATCGGAATGGCCTGGAGACTTACTCAACGATGATTTAAGTTTCTTACCCTTTCGCAGAAAAGAATCCAATTCTCGATTTTGAAGCTTATCAAAGACTTTCATACTATAGTTTGATAACTTCAGCTAAGAACAATCTTATCGTTTATCAAATAGAAAAAAGAAATAAAGATTTTTGGTATATGTTCTTTTGTTGGTGGTTATTGAATTTTGAGAAAAGTTTATTCATCAGGAGCAGTCTTTCGGCAAAAATATGCAGTGAAGGTTTTTCTTTTTTCTTTCGGGGATAGGAACTGTATGCGCAAAAAATTGTTTTATTTCTATAACTTGTTTCTAGTCCAAAATTATTGCGAAGGTTGTAAAAGATGTTTGTTTATTATTTAAAATAAGGACGGGAATTGAATCCATTTTTAGAGCACATTTAATCCATGAGCATACCTCTTTACTTTACTATTCTTCATAACAAAACTGATTCGGCTCTTTACGAGACCTATTTAGCTCCTAAAGACTCTTTGTCAGCTGAAGATATACCTCTAAAAGATTTATATCCCTTCATTGCAAATTCAGCTATTGATGTAATCGACAATATTCAAAAAACAAACCAATCAAGTCTTCCATATAGTAAGACACATTTGCATCAAAAAGTTCAAGATCTTGTTGAGGCCAACATCAACAGCAAAGTCGAGCCCAACAAAACCTCTTTTTTTGTTGAGAACATACTGGTGAAAGATGGAAGCAATCCAAGTCTCGTTCAAAAGGTAAACAACACACAGAATAATTCACAACATCTTAAAAATCTTCCGGAGGGTTCACTGTTTTTGGGGACCATAGATGAGTATGATGGGTTTTTGGTTTCATCATACGTTACATACAACAATACCAAGTTCATGGTGATATCAGATAGAAAGCATGTTATAAATTATTTCCAATTACAAAAGTTCTTTTTGAATGTTCATGATTTGTACTTAAAGCATTTGATGAACCCATTCACTTCTGTCAGAGATGATCTTCCTATTAAAAGCTCTTTATTTGATGCAAAAGTTAAAGTATTTGGTGATTTCTATTTGTTATCCTAAAGAAAAAAAGTTGGATGATTTTCTAAATTTATATAGTGTTTATAGTTATAAGAAAAGAGTGGGCTCTCAAGTATCTTCAGAGTACAACCTAGCAAACTCTGCTCCTGTCAGACTGCCATTGCTCTTATTTTTGAATATCTTTACCTTTCGAAGCTTGTTTTCTAATAATGTCTTTGTGTCTTCAAAAACTTTACTTAGAAGCAGCAGTTCATCGTTATTCTTCTCAACACTGTTGCCTATAAGATTTAGTTGCATGCTGATGTTTTTCGATATATCTTCAACAATTTGGACTTTATGATTTACAAAGTTAATCTTATAGTTTTCAACAGCTTCATCAAGATTGGCATGTTTATTATTGAATAATTGGTGTTCTAAATTATTGAAGAGTTCATTCTCGTTTAAAAGCACTGTATTTAGATCATGAATACTTTCTTTTATCTGTTCAATCATTTTTTTTACTTCTTCTAGAAGATTCTGGTTGTAATCATTTAAAGGCTCAGGTGAGAAAATCTTCCATTTTTGCATACACTCCTCAATTTTTAACATTTCCTGCTCGTTATCTGGTATGAGAACAGCTTGCTTCTTTTTATAACTGTCCAATACTCGAGTAAAAATATTCTTGTTTGCTGTGGTTATGTCTTCTTGCTTCATTTTGTTTGCAATTGTGGTGCAGATTAGTTGTTTCATTAAAAGATCTCTACCTAAAGAATAAGTTGAAAACTGACTCCCTGAGAATCTAAATTCTTTTTGATCAGAATATTGTTGTGTTGCTATATTCGATGTTGCTAGTAGATCATTGGTGTTGGGGTGATAAATATTTCTAGAGGATGTTGGGTTAGGTTGCGTGTTTCTCCAGCCGTTAAATGCATTATAGTCTACTTCCTTGTAAGATTTACTTGAGACACTTGGAACCAAAGGAAAGCTTCTTTGAGATAATGTCCCGAGCTTCATTTTTTCGTTGGTTCTTTGAGCATCAGAGCCGTCTGGTGCATCACTGTTGACGACATACTGCTTTTCATCAACAATAAACCGATCTTTACCTGGATTATTGATATACTCGTCCTCATTTAATTTCACATCATACCTAAAGTCTGGATCTAAAGACTGTCTTTGGCTAGCAACGTCACTCATTTTGGTGTTTATTTTATAGGCTTTTATACCAATTACTTGTTTATATTATAAGAAAATAGAGGAAACTTAACAAAAAATAATCGATAGAAGATGATCAATTCGAAAATTTAAAAAAAAAATAACACACATATAGAAAAAAAATGTAGATTATGAAGTAATTCAACAGTATTTCAGAAAATAAATTTAAAGAAAAAAGCAATTGAATATAAATATGTTTTTTTTACAACATTACATAAAAATAAGCAACCAAAAAAAAGAAGCTATACTAGAAGCTTTATATTTTCAATGCAGGTGTTAATTTCTTTTGCATTGGCATCATTTGTTGTAATTGCATCACCCTCTATATTTTCGTTTTTATAGCTTCTAGAAACTTGTTTCAGAGCCCATTTTTCCTTTAGATTCTTTGTTATAAGCAGCAGCTCTTGTATGGACTTGACAGCATTTTTGGAGTGTTTATGTAAAACTTGTACTTGCTCTATAGAGTCTATAGATGCAACTTCATGTCTTTTTGCGTTAATATTTCTCAGTAAATTCCTCGTTAGAATATCATTCTCTTCAGAGTCTTCGTCTTTTTCTTCATCTTCGCTTTCAGATTCCATTCCAACATCTTCTTTTTCGTCGTTAACAGTATTGCTATTCTTGATTAATTCGGGGGTGTTGTTAAGTTGAGAGTATTTAAGTATTTCCTCTATCGATAGCAATAACTTACTTGCTATATTATCCACTTTCTGTAATTCGCTCATTTTAGTTTATGTATAACAATATTTCAGAGCTATTTGTGGTTTTATAGTAACCTTTTCTTGCTCGTTCTATATACTTTAATTTTGGATTCCAATGAATCTACATCAAATCAACACACTTCTATATAAATAAAGGCAGATGCAAATTGAATAATTGAGAAAGAGGAAAAAACCTAACAAATTCATCAGCGCCATTTTTTTTTTTTTTGCTGTGCCAAGTTCTTATAACCGACACTTGTTTTTTTTATTAAATCATATCAAGAATACTCATAGATCATAAACTTTACTAATAAATGTGAAAAAAGGAAATCAATGTGCATACTTTTACAGTCATCAGATAGTCTATATAAGCTTATTTACCTGTGCTACCAAATCCACCAGCACCTCTGGCACTTTCCTCCAAAGATTCAACTACAACAACCTCAGCATCTTCAACAATCTTTTCTAGGATCAATTGAGCTACTCTATCACCAACTTTGACTTCAAAATCATTTTCACTATGATTGAATAATACAACCTTAACCTCACCGGTATAGTCTCTGTCAACAACACCTGCACCTGTTGATATTCCATTCTTAACAGCTAAACCTGATCTTGGGGCAATTCTACCGTAAGTACCGACTGGAACCGTGAAGGAAACGTCCGTACTGACAAGACCTTGTCCTCTGGCCTTAATTATAGCAGCTTTAGAAGCGTATAAATCGTAGCCAGCAGCAGCCAAAGAACCTTTTGTTGGTGCCTTTGCGGTAGCAGATCTTAACTGAATTCTTAATTGGTTAGACATCTTTTGTTTTTTGAGTATTGGTTCTTGATTTTCTATAACAGTCATATATGTTACACCTAGTTTCGGTTCAATACTTATTTAAGATGCTAATGCATATTCAAAAAACTTTGAAATATCAAGTAAAATAGTGTTTAATACTGATAAAAAACATAATATTAAAAATTTTTCAATCTTCGAAGAAAAAAAAATTTTTATTAAGCTGGGAAGTGTTACGCGTTGTTAAAAAAAAAAATCGAATTTACGTGTCCAAAAGGTCATCTTGTAAAGTGGAAATTTCATCAAGTAAAAAAGGTTAAATTAAAGTTGTGCCAACGGAACAAGTCAAAACCATAAATATTTACTATTGTTTATCCATTCCAAATTGTTTATATCATCAATCCATGCTGCACGTATAGCTGATAAAGAACTATTCTCAGAGTTCAAATGAAGAATACCATGAGCAGCAAATGCAGCGAGGAAAGCATTTTTATCAGAAACCTTAAGATCATCATCCCATAGGACCATTTCTTTCAAGTTATATTTCTTCAACTCTTCCAAACATTTAACTAATAGTAGTGTTAAATCGTCAAGATTCTTCTCATCTTCAAGGTACAACTTCAGAACGTAAAGTTTGTTTTCATTCCAGTTGTGATGCCAGAAAATATGGGATTTGGTATCATTAATCTTGTATCCATCAACTAAAGGGTGTTTGTTAATCAAATTTTTAAATGCAAGATTAGAAATAAATACATCTCTTGCTTTGAACCATTTGTAGATGTCTAAATCTGGTTTCATATAGAATCTATATTTCTCAATGGTGTCTTTGCAAGTAGATAAGCTTTCACATTCATCTATTTCTTGTTTTAAGCACAGTTCTAAGTTGACATCATTGTGATCCAAGTTCAATGGAGTTGCATCCTTTAGAGACTTGTCTAGTTTCAAGCCCTTTATTATATGATCATTCAAGTTGTCATTTATAAGTTCATGTACAGGAATGTGTCTGGATTGATATCCAAACTTTTGGTAAAAGTCTCCTACTTCACTGTATAGAAACATTGTGGTGTGTTTTAAGAACAAGTCTTCAGGCCCATTTGAGATAGAGATATCATCATAGAATTTATTCAAATGTTCCATCATAGCTGAAGCGTAACCTTTCCCTCTGAATTTTGACGGTGTGAATACACCTCCAATACATACAGATAAAGAAGGTATACTGAATGTAGAACCCGGCGGCTGTATGTAACCAACACGGTTTAAGGTCTCACACGAAGAAACAATCTGGGAATGTTTCTCTTTTGCTGGTAGCGACAAGTCTAAAAATGCAAAATATCTGGCACCCAAAAACTTTCTATACTTCTCTAAAGACAGATCAATAGCGGGATTAGAGCAGATTGCTTGGTCCCTCAAATGTTTCTCCCTTAGTACGTATTGCTCGGTATCGTAAAGATCCGATCCCCAGGTGACTACATTTTGTCTATGGCAGTATTCAATCAACTCCTGATCCTCAGTGATGTCAGATAGTTTGAAGTTGTTAAGAGTCATTGATAAGTTCATATTATTTTCAAGTTTTTAAACTGGTATTTGAGCTTGAAATATTCTTCCTTTTAAAATTGTTCCAAGAAGCTTTTTTTAATCGCTATTTTAAATCAAGTGTGAAAAAAAAATAATAGCGACTTTTTGGTGGTTATAAGTAGGGTGTGAGGGCCGTACCTCGTCCCCGTTTTCAAGATTTTGTGTTTTTTGTATCTCCCGCAACCTTTTTTTCGAGCAAAAAAAAAGGTAGCGCAGTAAAAAAAAAAAAGAAAAGTTAAAACACGTGAATCAAATACCTATTAAAAACGTGAGCTTCAATTTGTTTACACCAACAAAATTTTAATCAATAAGTTTACAATAATAAAGGACTTTTACTCAAAATTGTTAACATACGGCTAATAAAATAACAATCTATAAAACTTAAAATGTAAAGAAGTAGATTTTTTTTCTTTATTTAAATTTAAGACATAATCTTGTTATTTAGTAGGGAAATATATATATATAACTTAGATAAGAGTTTTATTACATATGAATACGACTTATATACAATTGTTTTAGCTAGTATAACTAATTTTCCATATCAACTTTGGTTCTCTTCATTGCTGAATTTGTACCTGCGTTTTCAACACCATCGTTATTAGCATCATTATTATCAATATCATCATTAGCATTATCGTTGGAAATATCATGATCATAGTTATAGCTACCAGAAGTATCACTAGTAAATCTGTTAGTTTGATATTTTAAATCTCTCTGCCGTCTTGTCAAAATGCCTTTGTACAGCTCATCAAAATGACCGGAATTTTTTTTTGCTTTGCTTCTCCAGGTCAATTCAACCAAAGACTCAAACAGCTCTTCATTCAAGTTATTTCTATAGATATTGTCCACGTACTTTTGCTGACTAAATCCTCTTTCATTATCAACTGAGGTTGGTCTCATACTCATCAGAAGATTCATAACCCAAGTAAGGGGCGAGTTGTACCCTTGCTCAAGAAAAGTTGAAAGTGACAAATGATTAATGATTTCAATCATTCGTAAATGCACGTAAATTCTTGAATAGCTTTTATTGTTCCCCTTTTCATGTTTGTTTGCAAAATCTATTAGGAACTTATGATTCTTCAACTTAACTAATTCCGAAATACGTGAGTAAACAGCAACATCTTTAGCAATCAGTGAAAGCAACTCTTCTTCAGGAGTGTAATTTCCACTTATTGATTCAAAAATGTCTTTATCTTCAGATGTGCTGTTACCATCAGCGTTGTATTTTTGTGATAGTTTAGCACTCTTGTATGTATCTTTTAATAAAAAAATATCATGGGGTGCTTTAAAATTCCTAGCATTAGTAGTGTTAAACTGATCAAAGATTTTGTGATTAGGTTGCATTCCAAATTCCAGCGTTCCAGCTACCCTTAAGTCCTTGACATTATTATAATTATGCGGTAGGTTGTTCAAATGTAGTATAGATGAATTCAATTTTGAGGTTAAGTAATTATCTTTGTCCATAAACAATTCATCGGTGAACTTATATTTGAGTATCTGGTGCACAAGTATAGCTGTTTCTGACAAATACTTCCCTGTACCAGCAACATGAGGATTCAACATATAACAAAGATCTTGTAGAGTGCCTCTACTATCCGAAGAAATTCTATTAATATTTGATTTTAAAGTAGCTGAATAAAATGGTTCATCAAGTATTCCGATTTTGAAAAAATTGTATAACATCGTGGAGCTGACTTCAAAAGCCATCTCTGCTGCAACTCTCATACTAAATACACTGAAATTTGTATGTGAAACAGCATTTGTCAAATAACTAAGTTCGTTTAAGTACCCCATCATAATTCTCATAAAAATCAGATCTTCGTATGTCAGCCAAAAACTAAGTGGAACTTTTTTACTAATACCAGGATTTTGGTTATGTTCTCTGAACTTAACTGGTCTACAGATTGGTGAAATGTAAGGCTCATAAAATGCCTTCAAACTAACCCATCTGATTTCAATGTACTTTTTTGGTGTAGAAGTCAAACCTAAGATTGTTTGCGACTTTTGATCTAGAATAGCGTGATATGATCTTAGTTTTTTATTCATTTGCTGTATGTGTGAAATGCCAAAACTAACAGATTTTAAATATTTTAAAGCAGCTGCAAAGTCTTCATGTTGTGGATCGAAACCACAGTCATCCAATTTTTGAATTATGGTTTCCGATGTGGAGATATTGGTGGCTCTTTCCAAGATATTAATGAAATAACGATCATCAGATATAACATCTTCTACCCCTGGCATATGTGCTACATTTTCAAAATCAATTTTGATTTCTGGAATAAATTTAAATGGTAAAGCTTCATTATTTTTGTGAATGGGTCCGACTCAGCTGTTATTAACGTTGTTGGTTTCAGTTGCTATAGTTTCTGAAAAATACTCACTTGATTCAACTCCATTGACTTTATTGTCATCAGTATCTTCTTCAACACCTCTATCAAAAGCAGTAAAATCAATATTACAATTCTCTTGATCACTGGAACTGTCAAATTAAGAAAGATCATTCCGACCAGTTTCCATTCTTTCTAGGGCTACTATTTTTGTAGCCACAGATACCATATCCTTCGTTTTTTGCAATGCTTTTTGAAATCTTTTCGGAGTATTAATTGCTATTATTTCTGAGGCAGGTAATTTATCACTAAGCATCTTACATTCTTCAATCGTAACGTCAACTTGAGACATTAATACAAAAAATTGATCAAACGGATGCAACTTACGTGTATGCGTGCTATCTACAAAAAGTTTAAACAGTGAGGAGTAAAACAATTGAATAAGATGAGCGTTACATCTTAGTGAGAAAACTTTGTGATTTTTAGCAAATAGCTATCTCATTCCAGCTACATTTGAAGCACCATCTGTAGTAATGCCACCAAGGGAGTTTATGTTTTCTATTCGCTCATTAATTACACCTAATGTATGTTCATATAAATTTTGGGAACTAGTACTGATTACAGTTTTAACAGACAATAAATGAGAAGAATGATCACTCTCGATTTCCAACTCATCATAATTTACTTTATGATAGCAATTAAGATGTAGAATGATAGATTCAAAATTTTTTTTCTTTACAGTCAATCCATCTTGTGTTAATGAGTAAAATGTGTGGCACTTGGAAGTTTCTTCTAGTATCCGTTCATAAAAGTCTGAACAAGTGGAATTCAACGTAGGAATCTTGTAGTGCATATCTGATACTACTTCTTTAAGTAGGTCTTTATCTTGTATACCTAAACTAATTATAACATCTCTGACCTTTTGTCTAGACAACAAAGCTGAATCTATATTGGCTAATTGTAGTAAATCCTTAGTACAGTAATGATCAACAGCAAATGATAAAGAAGAGCCATTTTCAATAACAAAAGCCATTACTGTTGTTAAAACAGCATCTAAAAAAGTTGACTCAGTTTTTGTAGTTCTTTGATGAACTTTGTTAATGTGCTTTCGCGGACACTCTGGTTTGGGACTTTTAAAAGTTTTGGAAACAGCAAAGCAAAGTAAACAGAGATAACATCTTTGTCTGCCTTGGATTTGAACTTCAAGTGCCAAACAAGTTTCACTCTTGAAGTCGGTGGAGTTATGTTTTCTTTTGTCAACGATGGGATGAAATACAGAACCATCTATGAGAATAAGGTTTTTTCTCCGTTGAATCATTGTCTGAGTAACAAATATAGTAGCCATTAGATGTTCATCAGTAACTCTTTCAATCACTGGAGAGGCTGTGCTAAGCGCTGGTTTTATCCCATTAATATTGAAACCATATGGATCATCAATAAGTTTGGCATCAGTGCACTGCGAGGCACATTCTAAAGAAGTAAAACATAGGTCCTTCATAATTTCATACATTTTGTCTTTGTTGCAAAAACAAATTCATTGCTTCTACTGGTTAACCTTGGCTTGCTTACTTTAAAATGGCAATTTGATTCTTTAAGGTGACTACACATAGCTTGATGATCATATTCGGCTGGAAAACCTTCGACCTCTTCAAAATCTAATAAAATGCTAACACTAGGCATGGTAATGAGTTTTGCATCGACAGCTAGCTGTGTGGTACTATCAGATAAACTTTTTTGTTTGTTTTTTGATGTGATTTTTCTGGCATTATCTTTTTCCAATTCTCTGGCTGATTGGATTGCAATGTATTCTTTAGCTACAGCTGTAGTTTGATATTTTTTATATATTTCACTCACAATACCATCAAGATCTTTGCCTCTCAAATTAGTAACAGTCATTAAAGTAGATGCCTCTGTATAAATTTTAAAAGGGCCCGTTCTAAGTAGGTAACTGTAACATAGTTTTTGGTTTATATGTCCAATATCTTTCAAACTAATAACTTTTGTTTAGTTTTTTTACTTGCATCCATTTTATGAAACTAGGTGCCTTCACTAGAAAATTTATCTTTGAGCAAACTCAATATCATCCTATGTGAGAAACATATACGAATGTCTCATCTCCCTGAGGAAGAGACATTAGCTAACGCTACCGTTTGGCTTGTTACCGTGGTAACAGTCCAAAAACACGAATTAAAGATTTCGGGGATGAGTGATTTTTTGAGAATAATCTTGAATGTTCAATTTATTGGTATGATTGTAATGCCAAGACATGTCTTAATCTATTGCCACTAATAGTGTAGCAATTTTAAGTTGTTTCAGTTTTAAAAATTATATGTGTGATATACAGATTAACTTACCCGAACGTAAAAGCTAGCTCTGAAAAAGGAAACCCAAACATATACAGACAAAATAAGAGATGTTTCATTTACTAAAAGGGAAATTTTCTTACAGAAAAATATATAAATACTTCCTAAAAGGGTAATCATAAACTTGAAAAAAAAGGTGGATTGGATATCCCGCAGAGCCAAAAAAACGTTAGTGGAGCGAAAAAAGTGCTTTGCCCTCACACCCTAGTTATAAGCGAAACTTTTCCACCCAAGACCTAAGAATCAAATGATCTCTCCCCTAACTTCATGTTTCGGCAAAAACATTTTTAACGAGATGTTTATTTTGAATCCCCATTAAAACCACGGCAAACTTCTGAGCTAATTTAGGTGATAGATCTCTAAATATAAAGTAATGTATCCACGAATGACCTAATTTGATGGTTTATATTGGTTTCTTTTAATAGTTAAGATTAGATATAATATATAAACTATACATAATTCTCACTTAAAGATCTGAAGTAATTCGAGTCGTTGACATATTTCATATTCTCTTTGATTTTTTCTAATTCACTGGAGTGATCTCTGCATTTGATTTCAATGGTCTCTTTCTTTCCAATCGTACTACTACCAGCTGCCTGTGTTTTGTTCATACCACCAGTTATTGATTTGAAAATCTCTTTGATACCAGTCATCAAAAACTTCATTCCTTCACCTTGAGCAGCATAGTAGGCGTAAAGATCTTTAATGATATAAGTATGATTATTTTTATTTCTTTCAATGATCTCGTTGATTTTGTTTTCATCAAATCTCAAACCCTTCATTTTCAAAAATCCAGTAATTTGCATGAATAAGACTTTCTCTTCAACCATATCGTATGTCATTTTTGTAGTTATATGCACTGACAACTTAGATCTACTGGGAGACTTTGCTGATACATAATACCTGAAAAATGTCAAGTATCTTTCCAAGGTTAGGTTCTTTAAAAAGCTTTTATCAACAGTATTGTCAAAATTCAGGTCATCAAAATTGAATCTCTTTGTTGCAATAGCATCTACAAGCTTTCTATGGAAGTTATATTGACTCTCGATGACACTATCACTGCTTAATACAAAATTAGGCGGGACATGTCTTAAAATGTCAGATGGCAATGATGTATCATCCAAAATTTGGCCCAATTCGGAGATACTATCAAGAGCCTTGATATACTCATTCAGATACTTTTCTTTAAAGAAACCATTGGACATGTTTTTCTCTATGCTGTATTCAAAGTCTAAAAGATATTTATTGATTTTTTCTTCCATTTCTTGAGGTGAGGATAATGACATGGCTGATATTTCCAATCCAAAAGTACTTGATAGACTTCTAGAGCCAGCAGAAACAATATATCCTAAATGCCTTTTTACTCTTAGATCAGTGACAAGATGAATCTTGAAAATAAAATCTGTAAAATTAGTTAAAGCAAAAAGTTCTTTAGCAGTCAATCTCAAAGTGTCTTTTTTTTTCTCATTAAATGCACTTATCTGAATAAAATAACTTATGGAATTGTTAGGGTCGTCGTCAGGAGCTGGGTTAGTGACAACAAAGTTGGCACCTTTAGGTAGTTTAAAAGTTTGAGGGTCATTACCAAGCAGAAAATGATTTTCTTTGTTAACACTCTCATCATGATGTGTTAAGCTCTCACTGATAAACGAAGAAATCAACATGACTTTTTCTTTTGTAACATCACCTTGTTGAATTACCACAACCTTCAAATCTTTAAAGAAATTGGCAACAAAGCTTTTTAAAGATTCTGCATCAATTTCATCCTCTAAGGCTTCAAATCTATCTTCCAAGTTCCAAACGTATTTGTCTAATATTATGTAAAGCCCAATAAGCGCTAATTTGAACCCATTTTCGTTAGCAGCTGTCTCAAATTTATTTCGAACATTAACTCTTGATTTCTTCAAGTTTTCCTTATCAATTTCATTTATGGAGTACTTCTTTATAATATTGATAATACATTCCAAAATGTTCAACAGCCCATCTGTAAATCCACCTAGTTGAATTTTCAAGTTAATGTCCCCTTTTATGCTTGGAGAAATGGTAACGGCATAACCAGCTTTGACTGCCGGATAAAGTGTGGTACATGACTCGATTCCTATTATTTCAGTCAATATTTCCAAAAACATTGTGTTTAAGGCAGAAGGCTTCAATCTATCATTGATCAAATTAATAGTTAGTAGTGATTTTGAATTAAAGATAGAATTATGGCTTTCATTTTTTAACCATATTTGACATCTTTCATTGTCTTTAATGAATTCAGGTTTTGTGTGTGTTGAAGAGTTATTTATAACCAGCCCGGTATTTATGTTTGAATTACCAGGTCTTTTGGACTGATTTAAAGCCTTGAGAATAATAGTATTGGATTTTTTAGCAATAGAGGGAATATACTTATTTTCAAATTGAAAATTGAAAGTATGCATTTTACAAGAAGCATTGGAATCAATTTTGTAAATAAATTTGAAATAAGAAAACCCAAAATTTGAATCAGTCATAGGAACCATATCTTTGTGACAAACATCTTCAGGAGTACCTTCAAACTTAGCGTTCTCATAACTTCCATAAAATATCAATTTGAAATCTTGCATGGATAGCAATTGACTTAAAAACTTCTGCCATTTTTTAGCTACATTCAACCATAATTTTTTGCATTCAGAAGATTCAGAATATGCACCACTTTTTGAAAACACAAATGGAACACTTTTAAGAATGCATTCAGCATCTACAAAATCAACGAATGATCTTGTCAAAATATGTGATGTGAAGTTCGAACATTCTTTAACAGGGTTTTGACTTACATCCTGGTACAAGAACTTCAATAAGTCCAAAGAGTTGTGTTGGCTAAACAGCTTAGCCAGTTTTTTTGTTGATTCTGAAGATAGTAATTCCTTACAAAAAGAGTTTTTAAAGTTTGCCATGAGTGTGTCAATATTTTTCCATCCTTTAGCTGTCAGCTTCAGCTCCAATATTAGACCATCGTTATTCAAAGCAAACTCTGTCATGAATGCTAATGTTGATGATGCATATCCATTGATTTTCAAATAGTGGTCAAAGGAGCCTTTACTTTCTTCTCCAAAAACTTCAACCCAATAAGTGCAAAATTGAGCTAATTCTTTTTTAGTGAATCCACTCAATAAGAATCTTTTCATAAAAACAGGTATAATAATTCTTACTACATTGGATGATTCTTTCCCTTTTATAAACAGCGCATTTTCTAAAGTTGAAGATGGGAATGCTTCAATAGAGCCAATTTTGTCAATCCAGGCTCTTTCCATCACATTTGAACTACTAATATTTGTTGATAGTCTTGCTTGATCAAAAGCACTGCTACTATTTCCAATTCTAAGCTTTGTAAATAGACTTCCTGGGCTCGTTGATGCACTTTTAATACCTCCAAATGAATTTTCAGCTAACTTTGCCAATATGTTTATAGAGTCGCAACTCTTTAAGCATAAAGTCATGTTTGAACCATAAAAATGATTATCAATGTATTTTTTCAAATAACTTATGACGTTTATCTTCTCTGTTGCAGCAATAGTCTTCAAGGTGTTTAGATCACCAGTTGCAAATCTGCTAAAAGGATGAGCTTCATTAGACAAAATTCTTGTACCATGATACATCAGCTTTCTATAGTTAGCTTTATTTCCAGAGTGCTCATTGTCAATTGCCACAATTTCATTATTGAGTTCCTCTTTTTTGAAAAGAGGCTCTTCAAAACATGATCCAAATATTGTTAACAGATTTTGAAACGCTGGCTTTTCTTCGTAGTTTTTAGTATCTTTCAAATTGTTGGAATTTGGGATGTAGAAAAAGAAAGTTGTTTCTTGTCCTGTAGTGTAGGCATTTTGTTGACCGTTATTTTTAGAAAGCTCATCTTTGAACAAGTTAACTTCGGGATATTTTTTTGACCCACCAGCTAATATCATATGCTCACATAGATGACTCAACCCGGCTAAATTGTCAGGATCATTGAACGCCCCGGTGCCGACAGTAACTGAGCATGAGGCTGTTTTTTCAAAAGGATCACAGATTAACAATGTCAAAATTCCATTAGACAGCTTGATAAGTTGATATTGTTTGTGCTGAGAATTGATAGGGCAGTAAATATCTTGCTGCAATCTTTCCATGTTTGTTTACTTGGTTACAATTTGCCTTGTCTTTTTGATTCTTTGTTTTGTAATTTGATTCTTTTGGTAACAAGACGACATCAGATTGTACTATGTATATATAAATTTATAGCTTCTGATTTTATTTAGCAAAATTGAAAACCTTTGTTCTTCTTGGTTTATCAAGATATAGCATGAGGTTGAAAGAACTAAAAAAAAAAAAACAAGAAAACCCGCTATTTAATTAAACATATAAATTTCCCATTTTGGACACATCAGTGGGTATTAATCGAAACTACTCTTCACGCTTAAGGAAAACTAAAAGTTTTGATCTAGAACAATTCAGATCTAATACTGACAGGTTTCTCTTGAAAGCTTGATCTAGCACTAAATACACTTTCTTCCTCAACGCTGAACCTTTGAGTAGAACTCTCCTCTTCAAAATCTTTAATTGTTAAAAATATAGGAAATAAGTCAAAAAGGAATTCATCAATACTTATCACAAAATTGGTTGCAGCTAATATTTGAAATGCATAATATAGATAGGTTTTATCTGATGTGGACACATTTTTTAAACCAACAACAAACAATCGTATGAACCATACTTGTAATGCTGCATTGGCAAATATGCTTTGGCCCAATATGAACTTTTTAATTAAAAGCGATAATGACGAAGTGTTTATTGTGTTCAAGATTTCCTTTTTACTATACGTAAGAAGGTTTTTCTTGGAATAACTCAAGCTAAAATAATTGCATATAAATTGCAAAGTAGTAAACACCAAAAGAACAAGATAATTTTTTGTATTGATGTTCAAACATTGCTTATAAGAGGGAAAAGAATAAAAACACGCATACTTTGTAAAGTTTAAGCTTAATTGCATTTTTAAACTAAACGCATTAAGTCTTTGCTCTGAAAAAATATAGCTTGAATTGTTCTTAAATGAGTTGATTCTTTTAAAAGTACAAGTACTTAATAATGTGATGGCATTCAAATATCTTGCAATTAGGTCTGAATTCTCTTCAAAATCATTATTTGGCGTTCCATTTCTCTCTGTTTCAAAAACTATTGTTTGATATGATCTATCAGCAGGAATATTTTCATAGGCGACATAATTAAAAAGCTTTTGTGACTGCATGTAGTCATGTGTGTTTTTGAATTTTTTGTTAGTTTTGCCAGCAGTTTTTGGATTTATATTTTCTATGCTTTTTGATATCAATTTTCTTCTTATTATTCTTTGTGAATTTTGAGGACCAAAAACATCGCAAGTATCAGGTTTAATCAATTCTATGGATTTGTCATTAAATGCTTGTTTATCTAATAATTTTTTTTGCTTAATATTTATATCAAGGGGTTCCCATGGTTCAGAAACCTTTCTTAATGAGTCCTTAGTTATTTTACTCCAGTTTAAACTATCTTTAGAAAACTGCGTTAAGTTTGAATTATAGCTATTATTAAAAATCATCTTACAGAGCTCTTATTCGTGTGTGTTTTTATTTATTTATTTTTTTGCGTTGGCGATTATAAGATAAGTCTTTGTCGATTAACATTCTTTTCTTTAAATCAGTCATTGATTTTATGTCAGTGAACTAAAGAATCTAGATAAATTACTCAAAAGAAACCAGAGCTCAACATTTCTTCATGTATATTAAATATATGTAGTGTTAGATTTTCTATACACATCAGTTTAAAGGTTACTGATTTCAAGAATATAAAGAAAACAAAAGAATAATGTTGTTTTTGTGGTAGCATCCATAATGTAAAAAAAACATACAAGAAATTCAAAAAGATATATACTTGATTTGTAAGGGCTCGTGGAACATGTCTTTTCGGAACATATCGCATCTACAGGAAAGATCCCTTTGATAGAACAAAAGTTCTTCTTTTCGTTTCGTCCAATTAGCATCTATCGCAAATGAAACAACAATTTAGTCACTTGAAATCTTAACAGATGCGACATACTTTTGTAGTTTTGATAATAAGGTATCACTCTGCTTAATCAAATTATTAAAGTCCGTATCTTTATATTCAGGTTTGTTGGTTAGGACAACACCATTGACTTTATCTATAGTGCAGTTTAGTTGCTTTGTTGGAATAAACTTACATAAATCTTCATCGAGGAATTCTGGAGATACGCCAAATGAATCAGCCATAGACTTTAAAGATAGAGATTGATATGACTGTAGTAATTGAGCGTATGCCTTTAATCTCATTTGTCTCAAGAAAAAATCAGTATGGGGACTTAAAAACTTGGATGGAATAAAAACCTTTTCTCTAGTAGCTAGTAAAAACTTGAAGAAGGATGCATAGTCTGAGCTATACAAGGATATAGCCAAAGAAAATATGGCTTGCAAAGGTTCCGACCCAGACATGGCAGCTAAAACTTCTGGAGAGTCTATAATTTTGCTCTTCATATCTTTCCTGTCTAGTGATAATATACCACAAACTATAGAGTAAACAGCAATGTCCTCGTATGAAGCTATTTCTAAAGAGGTGAAAGTGGTTAAAGAATCGACCAGTAACTCAGCAGCCTTTTCAAATCTTCTGATGGCCATCAAATGAATACCTTTGTAAGCTTTGAATCTATTTCTTCTTTCCCAATCACCACCTTTTTCAATGGCATCATGAACTTCATCTAATTTTTCAGAAACTGCTACTTGATCATTAAAGAATAGAGCAATTCTTACTATTGTTAACATGATATCAATCTTTCCTCCTAATGATATACTGACTTTCTTGGCTTTTTCTAGAGTGGACAAGCTTTTTTCTACATCACCAATTTGGGCGTAGTACTCACCTAATTTCACCCAAGAAAGTGCCTTTTCCAGTTCACCCTCATCATTCTTTTCAGCTTCGCTAATGTCATCTTCTAATTGTTTGATTTTTTTTGCGTTTTTCTCTAAAAGTGATTGATATAATGTCTCATCAAAGGGAAAATTCGGATCTTGAGTCTTTAAGTAAAGGTAATAATGAGACATTTCTTGCTTATTGATACCCGTTATCAAAGCATTGTATTCATTTGTTCTTTTACTAATAAATGCAAGTTCAGATATTTCATAATCAGGAACTTTGTTAACAACATCGTAAGCCGAGATGTTCTTCTTTGTGTTTTTGTCTTTATTAGTTTCAGACATTTTTCAAGTATGTAGTCTGTTTGGTAAGGTATTGAATGAATAGGACCTGTGGTAATTTTATGTTGGATGTTTTTTTAAATGTTACTTTTTATCAAGAGATGAATAGAATAATCAAAAATTATAATAATGGTATTTAATTAGTTTTTTTTTTTTTGCCACCCAACATTTTCAAGTAAAAACATGTAAACCACTAGAAAAAATAAACATAAATCTCTTCAAAGCGCATTCATTTAAAATAAAATAAACGCCATTCTACGAAAACTCATATTCCAATAATTAAATTCAAAACTCCAAATGAATTAATATATTAGCAAAAAAATACATATATACGGATTTTTATATAGCTTTGAAAAAATAATTACACAAATCCTCTTGATCTCTCCTTGAAAAAATATTGAACATATAAAGTTTGTAAGAAGCTAATAACAAATATCATTAACATTATGACGATGGAAAACCATACAACCCTAGAGCTGGTGCTCTCTACAGTTGATTGGTTTCTCCATTCTCTGGCTCTCAGATAGTTCATTAACTTGGTGATCTTAGAAAGATTTCTATCAATTTCTTCTATTGCATGGTTGGCAACAACATCTTCCGGTTTTTCATCAGTATTCTCGTTCAAACTTTCCATTGATTTATCTGGTTCAATGGTGATTTCAATTTTCTTCAGAGATGTACCATAGGAGTTACTAAAGCAGAATGCATACTGCCCAGCTCCAAATGATTTCAAGACGAAATCACTGTATTTCTTTTGCTTTTCAGAAATTATTGAATTACCATCAGGTGAAGTAATTTCAAAGTCTATCTCAAAGTTTCCACCTGTTAAAACTTGATATGATACTACCAAAGCATCATCATCGTTGTATAAGTCGTAGTACATGCATTCTTTAGTAAATGATGGTAAAGAAATTACTACTGGTGAATATGAGGCAGTGTTGGCTAGTGTAATGGTGGAGGTAAAGTAGCAGAAAGTTGCTACAATAAAAAAAATAGTTTTAGTTAACATTTTACCTTATTTCCAAATACTTTTGATTTTTTGATTACCGAAAAGAAAGCTTCTATTAATGCTGTGTTTTATAATTTTCAATATTGTATTTTTGCCTTATTTATCTAAACAAGAAATTTATATAACAAGTCGTTTATGTGAATATACCAATTATAGTTGCTGAAACTCTAGTAAAACAAAGAAACAAAATTAAATAGTTCTGGCTCTTATCAATGTTTTTATAGAAAGTATAAATCTAATATAAATACTTATAGTTGCTGTTGGACTCTGAAAATCTATCTACATTTCATATCACTACTTGTTTCAGATCAGAAATTAAAAATATTATACATGAAAAATAAAGTTTATTTTAGACCTTAATTTCCGAGAAAAAAAAAATTTTTTTTTCTGCTTTTGCAGTCTTATTTTAGGCACAAAAATACTTAAACAAATTGATACATAAAAAAACACAGCTTTACAATGTGCTCATTTTGACAGTTTCGCATGTATCAATCGAATCCTAAAAATCATTCCATCGAAGAAACCTTAGTAGTCAACCAGCTACACACATCTCCATTATTCAATGAGTTTATTTCTACCTTATATCCAAAAAACATTTGTCTTTGAGTTTCCGTAAGTAAATCTTTGATTGACATCGAGTTGCCAAAATGTCTATTGGTGATTAATTTGTTAACACAGTTTGCTGCAATTCGATAGTCCTTGATTAGATATGGTATAAAGATTTTGTTAACGCACTCATCGTTCAAAAAGTGTTTTCCAAAAATTAGCATATCAAATAATCTTACTCCTAAATATTTCATCGAGCTTTCTCTTTTTAGGTAACATTGATTTTCTGTAGAGTTCATAATCGAATTCATGTAATTTAAGCTGATGTATATTCCGTACGGGTCTAGGTCTGTAAGCACACATATTGTTTTTATTTGATTACTTTTTGAAATCTTGCAAACAAAATCTAAAGTTGATTTATCAGGTTGTCCTCTTCCTGTAACAATTACCCATTCACTAAGAAGTTTTTTGTCGATATTACTAACAATGTCTGAAAAAACAGCATCTTTTTCTACTATCATGAGATTTAGCGGTGTCTCCAAGTCTGGCATAGAAATTATATCTGAAAGATCCAATCTTTTTGAAATTGGAATAAGATTCTTTCCTTTGAGTAAAACATCACATCTATCATTTACTAGAATCTTCAAGTTGTTGCAACAAAAGTATTCTCCTTTCTGTGCAGCATTAATGTTAAAAAGACTTCTGTCAATCTGTAGGGTTCCCAAGAATTTGTCAAGAATGAAGTTAAAGTTTTGCTGTTTCTTATCATATATGTCGACATTTTTGTAGAAAATATCTCTTAAGACTAATTCTTTATTATGATTTGATATATTATTTAACTCATACAAAATATTGATAAACATTAAAGTATTATTTGTTCCATTTCGTTTGACTCTGTCTTGAGAGTAGTAAGGTAACCCGTATGTAGTTTTTTTGCCTCTGTTATTTTTTCCAATAAAATAAAAATAAAAGGAAATGTTATTCTTAACCGCAGTTTCTAGGTAATTGATTTGTTTTTGAATGTAATCACTAGCAGAAGTACACGAATCTTTCTCAAAACTGTCAATAAAGCACCTTTGAGTGTTTTCATCTGTGTCTTTTAGCAAGGTATCGATTAATTCTTGTCTTGAGTTTTTAATGTTATGATCTTCAATTAAATGGTTAAAATTTGGTAACCCGGAGTTGAACAACCTCATTTCCCTATGGTTTTTTCAAAGTTAATTCACTATTTCAACAGAAAACAAAAAAGTCTCTTTATATCTAGTTACACATTTATAACAGATCTTTCTCTTCATTCTATAAATAAAAGGAAATAATTATTTTTCCACTTTGAAAAAAAACACTCTCTAAAATGGACATAAAAAATATATTGATTAAATCTACAAGCAAAAAGAAATAGCCGCGTTTGACATTTGATTGTGGGGCAAAATTTTTTGGCTGCTGTAGGCTAAATAAATTCTTCAAGCTCGAAATCATCAATGTCTGTATGAACTGTGTTTTCCTTCAATCTCTTAGATGAAAAATCTGAAGTTTCTATAATGTTTTCATTTTGAAACAGTATTGGGTGGTCATCAAAATAGGTTTTTCCTTTGTAGTAGTATTTGTAATACACGTACTGGTATGCGATGTAGAAATCGAGCAACATTTGAAAGAGCCCGAAAAATAAAAATATAACAGAAATATTGGAGGCACCCAAAATCAAGTAAGTAATTTTCAAAATATCCCCTGACAGCCAAGAGACTAACAGTATCAGCTTGAA
>JAJLRX010000250.1:8780-96849 GCA_030567275.1 Hanseniaspora lachancei | reverse complement strand
ATGAAACAGCTTCTTCAATTGTGGATGATCCAGAAACAACATCAGTGGTGAAGGTGGTTGGAGCAGTGATTCCAGCAGAAACAGTGGAAACACCTGAAGTCAAGGTTGACTTACCATCAGTACCAGTGGTGTAGTAATAAGAAACAGCTTCTTCAACTGTGGATGATCCAGAAACAACATCAGTGGTGAAGGTGGTTGGAGCAGTGACCAAGGTGGAAACACCTGAAGTCAAGGTTGACTTACCATCAGTACCAGTGGTGTAGTAATAAGAAACAGCTTCTTCAATTGTGGATGATCCAGAAACAACATCAGTGGTGAAGGTGGTTGCAACTGGAGTTGCAACGTAATAGACATCAATGGTCTCAGTAGTTCCATCGCCTACACTTATGTAGATAGCGGAAGTGCTATATGTGGTTGCAGCTGAACCAGCAATACCGGAGTTAGTTGTGTCAATGTATAAAGGATAGACAATATCGTAAGTTGTTACGGTATAAGTGTTTACAATATCGGTTAATTGATCTCCAAAGACATTTGCAGGGGTGGTAACCGTGGCTAATCTGGTGCTTGTTGCTACAGTTTCCATGGCGGTAGCCCCAGATGATTGGGTAACAGAACTGTAAATGGTGGTAACTGAAGGAACATTGATGTCCAAAATTAAAGCAACATAAGTGGAGCTATCAATGACTGTGGTTTCAGTGGTGGTTTGGTAAGTTTCAACAGCAGTTATGGAAGGAACATTGGTTGTGACACTATGAATAGTAGTGGTGGAATATGGTTCCAAAACAACTTTAACTGTGGTACCATCTGTGGTATAGGTGGAAACAGTAATAGCATCATTACCATCCCAGTTTGAGTAAGAAATAGACTCACCAGCGGCCAAAGGAGTGGCAATAAAGTAGATGGTTTCAACTGTAGGCTGATTGTTTATACCAAAGAAGGTAGTTGTTTGAGTCTTGTAAGTTGATGCTGCAGTAATGGATGCTTCATATGAGTATGAATTAGCAATGACAGAACTGTAAGGAGTCTTTACATAGTAAGTGGTGTAAGAAAAGGTTGTTTCGTGGAACCATTCCCAGAAGAAAAGCAGATTGCCTAAACCAATAGAGAAAATTAATTCACTCTTACTTTGGTAACCTGTGGAGTAAGTACTAGTGGTGGAACCAGGCCAGTATGTAAACTGGGTAGTTACAGCATTTGGTGTAGGCTCATATAAAACATAGTATTCTTCTTCAATAGTTGATCCGGCGGAGTTAGTGGTGATCATGGTTGAAACAGTACTTACCGAAGAGTATGAGTTGTCCCAAAAGTTAACACCAGTTACTTTACTTACCGGGTATGGGCTGCTGATGTAGTATACAGTATGTTTAATGCCTGCAGTATCAGTTGAGATGGAAGTACTGTAAGTTGTGATAACACTGCCATAGTACTGTTCTACAGAGCTAGAAACCAAAGTGTTTATTGGAGTAGCAATGTAAATACTTTCTAAAACATATGGGGAAGTGCCATCTGTGACAACGTTATCAATAACAGAAAGAGTCTCTGAAGCATAAACTGATGAAGCGACGTAGAAGGTGGTGGTAGTTCTTGATAAAGGAGTGGCAACAAAATATGTAGTAGAAGTGGAAGTAACTTCTGAAGACAAACCAAAAGCAGAAAGCCCAGCTGAGTCCAAATCAACAGTAGTTGAAACCAACTCATAAGTTGTGCTATAGGTGGTGGTAGTAGTGTAAGCACCATAAGTGGTTACAACAGAAATGTCATTAGATTGGGGAGTTACTACATAGTAGACAGTGGCATGGGTACCAATATTGTTTGTACCGATGTAGTATTCCTCTTGGGTTAGGTAAGTGGAAGTGGATGATTTACCCCAGTTGGAGTAGATATCAATTGAGTAATCTGAATAAGGGGTCTCTACATAGTACAAAGTGGAAATAGTATTTCCCAAAATACCTTCGTAAAAGGCAGTGGAGTAAGTCTCAGCTTCGTCACCAGTGTAAGCTGTTGCTGTTGTAGTATACACACCATCGAATAAACCAGCAGATGCCAAGTTTGAATAAACAAAGGCACTTAAAAGCAAGGATAACATGACTCTTGAACGAGTGTTTTTGTAAACCATTGCCTTATCGATGAATACTTTGATATACTTTTTTTGATTATTTCCTAGTTTAATGTGTCTTTGAAAAGAATTTTAATTGGATGAAAGATAGGTTGAGAAAAATAAAGCCAAAATAGAAATATTAAAAAGATCAAGCTAAAGAATTTAGAGGGATAGAATAATTCAACAGTTTGATTAATTGCTTATAAAATTTAATATAAAAGTATTGAAAAGTTGAATATTTTTTTTTTTTTGGTTTGGTCTTTGAGAAGTCTTTAATAGTTTATATTGTAAAGAATCAACGAAGTATTTATTTATACAACAACTAAGTTAAAATTAAAAACTGAAAACTAAATTTAACCATCGACTTTATATATCACCTTAAAGTCAATAGAGAAAACGTAAAGGAAAGAACCTTCAAATTAGATTAAAATATTGAAAATAACCTTGTAAACTACCCAAAAAAAAGTGCAAGACAGTCTTTCAAGAAAGCTGAATAAGCACCAATGTCACGATCATCTGAATGACATCTTCATAATAAATTTAGGGAAAAAGCAAAACAAGAATAGATTTGTTGGCTATATGAATTTCCAAGATTTAACATAAACAATTTTGTAATTGAACAATACGACTGAAACAATAAAGTTCTGGCAGAAAAAGCAAGTGTAAAATAATTGGTCCGTAAAGAAATTATTCAGTTAAAAACATACTTTAATTGTAGTGAAAGAGTTTAATTTAATCTAGAATGAGTAAGAAATTTATTTACACTTTTATTGTCATTATTTCAAAAACATGTACTCGAAGATGGTGTACACAATTTCGTCACTGTTTCTCTACGTAATTTTAGTTTTTTTTATTTTATTTTTTCACTAATGAAAACTACTTGGTACCAAGATGTTTATTTCTTTTGATGAATATTTTTGTTTGAGTGTTTCTGAAGAGGTAAAAAAAAAAATGAAAAAGAGAAAGAAAATTCGACAGTAAGAAGAAAAATCAACTAAAACAAAAGTTAGCATTTAATTCATGTAGGGTATTGTGCATATTGATGTAACTTACCCATTACAGCATACTTCAGCTATTGTAAAAATTTCCTCTCAAAGAAAAAAATAAGGGGAAGGGCAGAAAAAACTGTGGTTATTTTACAGCTATTGTTTACTTTATAAGGTGTGTGAGTATTTTTAAAAAAGAACAATACATTTACAACTGACCAAAATAGTTTACCGCTTAGAAATTGCCTCTTTATTCGCTAATATTGATGATTTTCTAAAGAATTGTGATTTCATCTTGAAAAACTAAACTTTAACCCAACTTCTTATTGCCTACAGTTTCTGTATAATAGCAAAGTTTCTTTTTTTTTTTTAAAAGGCGTATTGTACTTTGAGAATTAACAACATTTTAATAAGTTTATACGAAATCGTAATTTGTGCAGTATATTTTAGTAAGGCTTATTCCTTTTATAAATACAATAAAAGAAAGTAAATACATGTTGGATTGATTTATGAGAATTTTTTTTTTTTTTCATTTAATTTATATTCACGTATTATTTTTTTGGCATTTCTGCACAATGAATCTGAATTCCACCCATTTTGTTACACAATCAGTTCAATAAATCAAGAAAGGAGTAGAAATTATTGAGAGTAATTGAGTTTACATGTCAATATCATTTATTCACTTTTTCTTCCGAGATTTCTTTTTCTTTTTTTCGACAGTTCAAGAATATAAAGGACTTCTGGTGATATAGAATTCCACCCATCTACGTGTTTATGCCATAATAACATTTACACTCAAGAAAAAGAAAAAAAAATCAATAAGCCTTAAAAATATTCTTTATTTTCTAGTTAATTCTTTAGAAAAATAGTAAGTGATAGGAATCAGCAAATAAAAGAGTACATTTTATTTATTGCGAATAACATTTCCTTGTTGGCAATATGCCGAATTTGCAGCATTTTCGTACCTGAACAATGGTACAAAATCTGCACCGAATTCGGTGTTTGGGAGGAAATGGAAATTTCTTGGCATGATCTTTCAGTCCTAAGTTTCTTTTCTTTTTCTTTTTTTTTTCTCGGAGAAATAGATGAGCCGCAGAATTTAGGATGAGGTTTTACCTCTTTTTTTGTATTTGTGATCACATGGTACGGAGATACGACAACTCCTTATCAAGGAAAACATTCCTCCTTTGTGAGATTTATTTCCAGATATCTCCCTAATGTTCTGTTTAAAGTTTGATAGCAACTTCTTGGTGTATTTTTTATTGGATAAATACATGCTTTTCTATATATTTTATTTTACTGTTTTTGTTTTATATATTTTTGGATAGAAAGAGATCAAATCTGGACTCTAGCATTACGTTTATACCACCAATATGTGGACAAATGTATAATAAGTGGATCTTCTAACAAGACTAGAAGGTTATATAACTGCACCTAGCACATTCTTTTGCTTTTTATTATGAAACCATATACATTAAGCCTACCTTTTAGTATATGTAAGAAAAAGTAAAGTATAGCTTCAAGATAATGAATCGTTCTTTAATCTTGGAGTATGAAAAATAGACTTAATTAGCTGTTGCATCATTCTATCAATGTTAACAATTAATTTTTTTTAAAAAAACAATAATACAAGAACTGTAATGTTTACTTTTATAATTTGGAAAGAAACCATTAAATTTAGATAATTTCTTCTTTTAAACCATGTAAACATAGGCAGATAGTATCACGTGATAAGGTGTAAACACATCTCTAAGGCCTTAGTGTATTTTTTATATTTTACTTTGCCAATTTCCAAATAATAAAAGAAAAAAAGAAAATTTGAGTATTTTGTATTATTAAGAATATATAATCATTCGTAGATATCTTTTTTAAGGAAAAACAAGAGTAAAACTCCAGCTTATTTGACTGGGAAAGAAGGGCCAACTTGTTGAATGGAGATCTTGGCCAAGGCTTGACCTCTATCAATACACTTTTCGACATTTTCACCCAAAATGATACCAGCAACAAAACCACCTGCAAATGCATCCCCAGCACCGTTGGTATCAACAATCTTGGAGCTGTCCAAGGCATGAACGTGAATTTCCTTGGTGGTCAAGTCAGAGTTGACCAAGACAGTTGGCTCTAAGCCATGTGTGAAGATAACAGTGGCGTTTTTGTTGTAGTCAGCAATGATCTTCTTGGCAATGTCCTTCAAGTCAGTAATGTTTTCACCATTGTAGAATGATTCAGAAAAGGCAGCAGCCTCAGTTTCATTGGCAATGATGTGAGTGGCATATGGCAAAACCTGGACCAAGGCATCCTTGAAGAATTGAGGAATGAATGGTGCGGAGAAGTTAATGACAAATGGCTTCTTGTTTTCTTGAGCATGCTTGCCCAACTTGACAATGGCTTCTGGAGAGACAGTCAGGTGAAATCCACCAATGTAGAAGGCCTTGGCGTTTTCAACGTATTCCCAGTTCTTGTCCAAGTGTTCAGGCTTGAAGTGGTTGGCAGCACCCAAGTCAGTGACTAAGGATCTGTCATGGCCATTGATCAAAGCAGCACACTTCCCAGTGCCGATTTCCTTGTTGATCAAGTACAAGGACTTAACACCAGCTCTTTCGTTCTCTTGTAGCAATTGTTGAGAAAACTTGTCATCACCAACACATCCAAAGTAAGCAACCTTGTTTGGACCTAGTTCATAAGCAGCACCTCTGGCGGTGTTTTGAGCAGCACCACCAGCAACAAAAATGGTGTCCTTCTGATCAACTAACTCGTCAAAGATCTTCATTCTTGGGTCAGTCTTGGCATCTTCAATCAAAATAGCATCATTTGACTTCAAACTGTACTTGGCCAAGTACTCTGGCTCAACGTTGGCTTGAACATCCAACAAGGGATTTCCTAAACAGACTAATGGATAAGACATTTTATGATTTTGGGAGTATTTACAAAAGAGTAATTTATAGAAAATGTTAATCTTCTTTGGTATCATTTTCATTACATGATCTTATTGATAAATATAATCAGTAATCTTTACTTTCATTTGATTTTTATTATCAATGTTGCCAATTTTTTTCCCCCCTCGAGAGAATTTCCTTTTTGGAAAGCAAGAAAAAAAAATTTTTTTATTGCTATTTCTTCCTCTTTTTTGGTAAGCCCACATGTGATCAGACACTTTCATATGGAGATGCTCACTGTTATTTGATTAAACCTTGCAATGTTACATCAACAAGTGATTAATATTGTATCAAAATTGCTTTATTAAAATAGAAAGTTGGAAGAGTTGCTGTACAAATTTATCAACAAAATAAAATTATAGTAATATGACTGTTCATTTCCTTAACTGAGTTGAATATATTCAACATACTCTCAAGATTCTTTTCTCTCTCTCTTTTTTTTTTTTTTTTGCAGTTCGTATATAAATCAGCGGCTCAACAAAGCTTCTTCTTACTATACTCTAGACTTGTTTTGTATCAACAAATTACCATAGATACATGTTGTTTTCTACTAAAGCAGCACACTTAAAAGACAGTACAAATCCGTTTACTTTTATAGATTTGTTGTTCATATATAATTGCAGTGTGAAGAATCTAATATCTAACTTTAGTTACCGGAGTTAACAACATTTCGTTATCACAACTTCAAAAAAAAAAAAAAGCCCCCCTCCATATACAAATAAAAAACAAAGTATAATAAAGTCAAGTGCAGTTGGGCCAAAACCAAAAAAGAATATCATTAATCATTCTTTTGATACACACATCATAGATCTTTGCTATCAACGTTTCTTTGAACAGTAAATACTTACATTAGTTCGATAATTACTTATACCCGAAATGATGAAATTCGTTACTGAAACAGGATTTAATGATCCGTTATTGAAACTTTCACTTTTCCCAAACAGCCAGAATCTATACTTGAGAAATCTACATGAGGTTGTTCTTTCATTTTTAGCATACTGTGCTATTTACGAATACTTGTCAACCCCATTGTTAGACATCATACTACCTTTATTCTTTTTAGGCAAAAAGAGAAACAAGCAACTTGCACAATGGAAAGACTTGAAAGCATCAAAGGATAAAAAGAAGAAACAATCCTTTTTGAACTACAAGGTTCACGTTGTGACTATGGTTCAGTGCATAATATCAATTGCCCTGGTCTTGCCCTCTTTGAATCTCCAGTTTGGTTTGAACATCATATACTTCCAAGATGACTTCATAACCATGCTTGCTGCTGTGACTGCTGGGTACTTCTTGTGGGATCTTTATGTTTGCGTGAAGTGGTTTGAACTTTTCCAAATGGAATTTTTGGTCCATGCCGTGTGTTCTTTATTTGTTTTCATCAGCGCCATGCACCCAAACTATCAGAACTATGTTTCCAAGTTCTTACTCTTTGAGTTGTCATCTCCCTTTGTTAACATCAACTGGCTTTTCTCCACCCTAATGAAGGAATTTGATGTGCAGATTCCTATGATTCTTAATGCTGTGAACGGTATTTTGCTAATGTCAGTCTTTTTTCTAGTTAGAATCTGTTGGGGCTGGTCTTGCATTCTTGTAATGGCTTACCAAGTTTACTCCAAGAAATGGTATGCTGATCCGAACTTCCCTACCACCGTTATGATAATAACATTTGCTATAAACATGGCCTTGAACACTTTGAATTGCGTTTGGTTGAGCAAGATGGTTAAAATTGCCAAGAAGATGGCTGGTATAGGAGCAAAGAAGAAGGACAATTAATAGAAAAAAAAGAAGATAATACTATTTTGAGAAATTTTGAACTAAGTAACTGGTGATATTTTAAAAAAATATGACGGACATTTGCTTAACAACTTTGTAACTTCATGTAAGGAAACAGACTTGTTCCTGTACATCTAAAGTAATCTGAGCCTTTTATTTGATTTTCTAGAGAAATAAGTCATTGCCATATACAAAATCACTTTACAATCCATATATATCTTAATCATAGAATGATAACTTTTAGTATTTGTTAAACATGTTGTTTCCCCTACAATCACTTAAAGCTTTTTTTCTTCCACAATGTGTCCAGAAGATAGAGTTCTTAGTTTTTTTGCCCCTCCCAAAAAGGATATATTCACCTTACCAATGAAAAGAACAGCAGGACTTGCAAATACAAAATAAACAGGAAAACTGTAGACGGGCTTACCAATTTATATTCCTAATATCTCAGTAAGAATAAACAGGAAAGACGGTAGGGCAAAGTATTTGTCAATTGATCAATAAGCTTTTCAAACTGAACTAGCCCGGCTTCTTTAGCAAGAAGGAAATGCGTTTCGAAAAAGATTATAGGCTATAGCTTTGTTTTGAAGTCCCTTATAAACCTCAAAAAAAGCGCTGAAAAAAAACAAAAAAAGAAGCTTGATTAAATTTAAGCGTAAAAACAAAACTTCAAGTATTATAAAATCATGAATATACGTCCCTAAAGCAACAATGAATTTGAACTTATCACACTTTTAATTTTCACAAAAGTTGGCTATTTGGAAACTCATTGAATAATCTCCATCTTGTTAATCAGTGTCAGAATATGACCACCTGCTTTTGTACTTTTGGCGCCAAATGTGTAATTCATATTTGTTAATCAGATTTCTGTGGTTCACACCAAAAAACCACGCATGAGAAATGAGGTATTACATTATTAACATAAATAGGTAAAATCAACCACAGCAAATCAAAATAAAATGAAAGGTTTTGAGGTTTGATGTGGTTTTGAAATTTTTCTTACAGCAAAACTGGTCCAGTCATATGGTTAAGATTTGGAGTATAATAGTCTCATTACTGTTGTATGTTATACTTTGATCAAGTCATTGAGAATATTTAATAATATATAAAAGATGAAATATACCATTCAAATGTTAAATGTTCAATTGATAAAGTTATATGATTATATAGTTTATAAGTTAATGCTCATTGGATAATATATGATGAAAAAGACCAATCCATAGAATACAATACAAGTTAAAGAGCTTGATTTAAAGTAAGATATAAAAAATCTACTTACAGAAATCCATTTATTCAAAATAATTAATTAAACCTTTCTTACTACTGAACTAAATAATGTTGTTGATAGCATTGAAAATACAACCGCTCCCCCAAAGTGGTGTTTCTAACAATTTCCACAAATTTTCTGGCACTAGCAAAAAACTCCTGACAATCTGAATAACCATACATTTCCGACGGGAATTGTCAACTTCAGTGGCTCAAAAAATATTACAAAATAAAAGAATTAAGAAAAGGAGGTAAAATTAGTCAATTTTATGTGCTGAATAATTTAGGAGAAATCTCAAATCATTATCATTTCGCATAAGAAGTGAAACATTAATCAAAACATAGAAGTAAAGACCCGCGGCTGTGTACAGTCTTGGCACTTTTAGTGATTGGCAAGGCTTCTTTTATTTTATCTAAGGAGATCTAACGCTGCTTTAATTGAATCAAAATAAACTAAATCTATCAACGAACCGATAAATAATAATCCCGCTTATTATTACTTCTTTTAACAGCGACATATTTAGCATTTATATCTTTATATTTTGCTTTGGGACCAATAAACTCTCTTTCAGATGAATACATATATAAACAGTCACAATAAATGAGGTCTAAATCAAATCTTAAGATTATAAGAAGAGTCGTCACGTCATATAAACCATCAAATAGGTCTCAATAGATTTACATATAATGATTTTTACCTCTGTCATTAACAATACCCCAGACCTCTCAAACTTTCCTTTCAAAAAGGTTATCATAGGTATCACATGGGCTAATTTCTTATTTGAGAGATATGTATCATACAGACAATACAAGTTACTAAAATCTGAAAACAGAAAGGTTCCTAAAGCCTTGAAAGGGAAAGTTGACGAGAAGAAGTTCATTGAGTCTGATGCTTATGGCTTAGCTAAAAGCAAATTTGAAATGGTTAAATCTTGCATCACAATGTCTATTGGGTTAGTTCAGCTGAATATGTATTCATCCTTATGGAACTATTCTGTCTCTATCGGTAACTCCGTTTTAAGCACTATCATGAGAAAGCCCTTTGTAATGTCATTAAATGCCAACAACATTGCTTTCTTCATATTATCTCAGACTATCTCCACTTTCTTAAACTTACCAATATCCTACTATCAACACTTTGTTTTAGAGGAAAAATTCGGCTTCAATAAGATGACCAAGTCCTTGTTTGTTGTTGATACCATCAAAATGCTGTTAGTGACTAACTCTATATTCTCCATTTTATTATACATTTTGGGAACAGTTTTGAAGAAGTGTACTGAGAACTTTGTCTTCTACATTTGGATGTTTATAGTAGGTCTGCAAATAACACTATTCTTCCTAAATGATTTAGTTATTCAACCTTTGTTCTACACATTTACACCATTAAACAACAAGGAATTGGAAGACAAAATCAATGCTTTGGCCAAAGAGTGTGGGTTCCCATTATCTGAAATATACATGATAGACGGTTCCAAGAGATCATCTCACTCTAACGCCTACTTTTCAGGTTTGCCATTCATGAAGAAAAAGATTGTTATTTTTGATACGTTGATTGAGGACTCATCAATTGATGAAGTTGTTGCTGTTTTGGGTCATGAAATTGGTCATTGGAAAATGAATCACATTTCACAAATGTTGGTAATTAGTCAAGTTCATTTGACTACCTTTTTGATGTTGTTTGACATGGTGTTCAAAAATGCTAAGATGTTTGCTGACTTCAACTTTATTATTGACCCGTCATCCAAGGTACCTACTACCAGTCTGCCAGGCTCCAGCTATGCTCTTGTTAATGATTTCCCATTCGTGGCTGGATTGTTAATTTTTTCCCAATTGATTCAGCCAACTGATTTATTGATGAACTTTGCTATGAACTTGTTTTCCAGGCACAACGAGTACCAAGCTGACAACTATGCTGCTAAGTTAGGAAAGGGCGAAGATTTAAAGAATGCATTGGTTCAATTGCAAATCACAAATTTGAGCACCATATCTGTTGACAAGTTATTTTCCATGTACCATTATTCCCACCCGGTTTTATGTGAAAGATTGGAAGCCATTGATAAGTATACTGCTGAGCAAGCTAAAAAATCTAAATAAATCAAATGATTCAATCCTGGTTTTGTACCAAAACAACGTCAAATTTCATTTTATTAAGCATATATCACTTGTAAGTTCCTACTAATATCTATTTGCTGGTTTATCATGAAGCTTTTTTGAAAAATGCACAAGCAAATATAATTCTTTGTATATCAGGTCAGTTAACATTAGTGATATTAAAGCTCAACTTAGTAACATTTTTTTGGGATTGCTTTGCATCTAATTTTAAATTAATTTTCACTTAATAAGTTGTTTAAACTCCATCAAAAAAGCTAAATGTGATATACCGTAGATCTTTTTCTTTTCACAATTGTAACTTGAAAGAAAAAACCACAAATGAAAACTGTTAAATTTGAAGTTGTGTACTCTAAAGATAAACGTCAATCGGTAATTGTGTCCTATAGAGGCAATGATGACAACATCTGATCGTTTTTTCAGCTTTACTATAAAATTAAAGCATATACTTTGAATACTAATCCTAGTAAACATTAATTAACTGCTGTGTTTTTTCTATATATCTTCTTCAAGTCTCAACAAAGGCCTAGTACCTTTCAAAGCATTTACTTGAATGCTTCATCTTTAAAAATGCTCTGGTTCATATCTGATTTTTTGGTGCTAGCTAATCGAAAGAGGCTTCTAATAATTTAGACTTGTTTACAGCATTTTGACTTTGCTGCTATAAATATATATCCCATGATATTAAATAAGATATATTAAGTTTTTACCTACGCTGAACACAGAGTAGTATTTATGAAGCTGATGGAACTTGGAATAATGTGCATCATTGACTAAACAAGATGTAGTGAAGACACGTGTTTGATGCATTTTTTTTCTTTCTAACATTTTCCACAAAACGCGCAAAAAGTCTCACCCTTTTTTATTATTATCATCAACTATTCACAGTGCTTAACACTCATACACAATCTACAAAGATTAAAAAAATACAGACCAAATCAAAACTCTACCATATATAACAACCATGTCCTCTGTATTTGGTAAACTACCTATTATTGACTCTATAGATCTCTCTGAATTTCCATTCAAAAAGGCTATCTTTGGAATCACATGTGCTAATTTCTTATTTGAGAGATATGTAGCATACAGACAATACAAGCTACTAAAAACTGAACACAGAAAGGTTCCTAAAGCCTTAAAAGGGAAAGTAGACGAAAAGAAGTTTATTGAGTCTGATGCTTATGGCTTAGCTAAAAGTAAGTTTGAAATGGTTACCTCTTTTATTAGCTTGGGCGTGGATCTAGCCACATTGACTATGTTTTCATCAATGTGGAACTATTCTGTCTCTATTGGTAACTCCATTTTAAGCACTATCATGAGAAAGCCCTTTGTAATGTCATTAAATGCCAACAACATTGCTTTCTTCATATTATCTCAGACTATCTCCACTTTCTTAAACTTACCAATATCCTACTATCAACACTTTGTTTTAGAGGAAAAATTCGGCTTCAATAAGATGACCAAGTCCTTGTTTGTTATTGATAGCATCAAAACACTAATATTGGTAAACTGTTTAGGCTCTATTCCATTGTACATTCTAGGATTGGTTTTGAAGAAGTGTACTGAGAACTTTGTCTTCTACATTTGGATGTTCATGATAGGCCTACAAATAACACTATTCTTCCTAAATGATTTAGTTATTCAACCTTTGTTCTACACATTTACACCATTAAACAACAAGGAATTGGAAGACAAAATCAATGCTTTGGCCAAAGAGTGTGGGTTCCCATTATCTGAAATATACATGATAGACGGTTCCAAGAGATCATCTCACTCTAACGCCTACTTTTCAGGTTTGCCATTCATGAAGAAAAAGATTGTTATTTTTGATACGTTGATTGAGGACTCATCAATTGATGAAGTTGTTGCTGTTTTGGGTCATGAAATTGGTCATTGGAAAATGAATCACATTTCACAAATGTTGGTAATTAGTCAAGTTCATTTGACTACCTTTTTGATGTTGTTTGACATGGTGTTCAAAAATGCTAAGATGTTTGCTGACTTCAACTTTATTATTGACCCGTCATCCAAGGTACCTACTGCCAGTCTGCCAGGCTCCAGCTATGCTCTTGTTAATGATTTCCCATTCTTGGTTGGATTGTTAATTTTTTCCCAATTGATTCAACCAACTAATTTATTGATGAACTTTGCTATGAACTTGTTCTCCAGACACAACGAGTACCAAGCTGACAACTATGCTGCTAAGTTAGGAAAGGGCGAAGATTTAAAGAATGCATTGGTTCAATTGCAAATCACAAACTTGAGCACCATATCTGTTGACAAGTTATTTTCCATGTACCATTATTCCCACCCGGTTTTATGTGAAAGATTGGAAGCCATTGATAAGTATACTGCTGAACATGCTAAAAAGTCCGAATAAGTAATGATTTTTTATTGATCTTTGAGAATATATATTATGAGTAAATAAACTCTGATTGCTGGTATTTATATATTTTGTATAATTTGCAATAACAGAACTTTGGTGTTATGTTTTGCTATAGGTGTGAAGACACCTAGTCACGTGGAGTAACACAAGGGGGAAAGCGATAACTGGATTTTTCATGATAAAAAAAAAAAAATAGAACGAAAATACACGGTGGCAAATATTCTTTGTAATTTTTTTTTTTTTTTTCTTTAGGCTTGGCAATTCTTTAACCATCCCTACATACAGTCCACTGATTGTACAACACCAAACATTAGTAACCATCGAAAGCTATCTATAAGAAAGAATTAAAGATGGCTGAAGTTGAGAATAGATTGTCCACTCACGAACCAATGGAGGTTGAAAACGATATCCCAACTGAAAATCCACATCAAGAACACGAAATCAAACTACAAGATGAATTAGTAGACAAGTTATTTACTCTTTGCAAACAACTGATAGCTTCTAAAGGCTCATCAGATGTTTACAAAGCTTTAATGCAAGTGGAAGAGCTAAGATCCTCTTTGACAACTGAAAATATGACTGTGTTCTTAAGTATCCTATGTCCTAATGAATTTCCAAACAAACAGGCTCTTTTGAGATATATCACCTCTAAGAAAGCGGTAGTTGATAATGAAGAGTACTTTAGAAATGAACTACCTATTGAATTCTATTATCTAAGTGCCAATGGAAATGAAATTTTAATAAAGCAGGAAATTTTGTTACTAGTTGGATTGTTGATACAGTTATTCTTGCTAGATTCTGGCTCGATTATTGAACTTAATAGCTTCAACAAAAATGAAATAATTAAACATTTATTCAACAAAAACCAAAGTGTCTCTCTAAGTGACTGTGATCTTTTAACAGCCAAAATTTGGTTCTATGTTCAATTAGCAGATGAAAGACTAAACAACAAAACTGACTACACAATTATAGAACATCTCTTAGACCACTTGAAGCTTGCTGTTTTGAAACATCAACCTGAAACTCAAGTTTCTATAATATGTGGTATTCTAAGAGCTTACTTATTGAGAGGTGACATTCTTTCTGCTAGTGAATTTGTATCTAAAGTTGAATACCCAGCGAACTTCAGCATATCCACATCCCTGGAGGCCAGATATTTGTTCTATATGGCCAAAATATTTGCTATACAACTTGATTACGAAAGCGCCAATGAGTATATTGTATCTGCTATCAGAAAGGCACCATTACATGATGAGGGCTCAAAAGGGTTCCTACAAATTGCATATAAGTTGAAGTGTGTTGTTGATTTATTGTTAGGTAACGTCCCAGAGTTGTCATTTTTCAAGAACAAAATCGTTGAGGGCGAGGTCATCAAGCCTTACTTCCTATTAACCAAATCAGTCAAGCTAGGTGATATTAGTAACTTTACCAATATCATCAACAAATATAAAACCACTTTCCTCAAGGACGATCTACACATGCTATCCACAAGATTGAGATCAAATGTTTTAAGAGCGGGTATGAAGAACATTTCCAAGACTTATAACAGAATTCATTTGAGGGATATATGTCACAGATTGAAGCTTGATTCAGAACAAACCACAGAATACATCGTTGCAAAGTTCATCAAGGAAAATGTCATAGACGCTAAGATTGATTATGAAACCAGTGTGGTAGAGACTTTTAAGGAGCGTGTTTTATATGAAACTAGAGAACCACAAGACATATTCGATCAAAGAATATACTTTGCAAACCAAATAAAGAACGATTGCTTGAAGTCTCTAAATTACCCAAAGAAAGATAAGAAGCAACCTGCTGCCAGTGAAGATGAAGAAGACATCTTTGCCATGAACCCAGAGACACTATCCTCTTTATTAAACGACTTTTATGAAGACGACTTTGATGAGGATTTCTAGGTGCTATGCATTAGGACTTATATATGACTTTCAACAAATTTATCGTTATTTGATAATGCCTGTTTAGTGAATAGTATTTGCTTTCCATTTTTTGCTTTTTTTTTAGTACCAAAAAAGCCTTCATAGTGAAAATTGAAGAAATCCCCTTGAGGAAAAAAAAAAAAAAGGCCAAATGACCAAGGTTTTTTCGACGTTTTCGTTAGATATTATCTTTAATCACATCTAATGAGAATATGTCAATAACGAAAAAGGAAAAGCTGATGAAATGCACCAAAACACAGCGACTTTATTCAATCTAAGTGCTTTGTCAGAAATGCCAGAACGAAGATTAAATTTCAGGGATATCAAAATTGATAGGGTTCCAACAGTGTATCCCTCACTTGAGGAGATTATGTCCCCAAATAACATAGATCAATTCATCAACAATCCAGAAATCTACAATCTTGGTATGGAATATGGAATGATCAAAATTGCTGCACCACAAGCATTCAGGCATGCTCTGGTGAATAATCTAGAGAATAAGGAAACAGATCCTAACTTTAAAATCAAAATCAGGGAGCAAGTCCTGAATGAGCTGGAGTTAGGCAATCGATCCAACAAGCTTTTTGAAAAGCAGCTGGAAGCATTTGACAAGATCTCTGGTGTTCAGCATGAGTTAAACAAAAGAATGAAAACAGATGACACGGGTTGCGAGATTTCACTTTATGATTTGTACGTCAAGATAATGACCACTTACAACAGTCAGGATGTAGATGAATGTGGACGTTTTGTGAAAAAACCTACAGTGTTAGGGAAAAGGTCAATTAATAAAATTGATGCGGAGGACCAGCAAAACACTCAAAAGAAGAGACGTAGCTCCAGAATAAAGAACATATCCACCCAGTCCACTAAGGCTTCAGCTGAAGCGTATGATAACAATGGTACAGCAAATGAATGTGATCAAAGCGAGTGGATGGTGCCTGATCCAAAAACTTGCAGGTTTTTGCAGATGCCCTTGAAACATGGAAATGTACAACCATCTACACACGCAATGAGATTCTGGAAAAGCATAGGCTCTAATTACGCAGAGGTGTACCTAACATATCAGAAGCATCTTAAAGGCTACATAGCATCATTGCATAAGTACGAAGGAAGAAAACCGTGGTCGCGCAAAGAAAGCTTCAAATCGAACGGCATCAGCATTTTACATCATATAAACGAAGATTCTGCGAAGAATGAACCACTCAATGTGGAAGCGGCTGAAACATTAGTCGATGTTTGCAGAATATGCAAAAGAAGTAAAAAGCTGTACCAATGTGAGTACTGCCTGGAAACATACCACAAGGGGTGTATTCCGTATGTGTCAGGGAAAAAGGGTAAACTGTGTGATAATTGCTTCTTGGGGAACTTTGAATACGGCTTTCAAGAGCTAGACAAAAAGGTATCCATTAAAGAGTTCAAAAATATGTGTGAAGATAGTTTTGAGGAGTTTGATGAAGACAATGATCTTTTGAATATTGAAAAGCAGTTTTGGAGTATTGTGTATGGAGATGAAAGGGTGAAGACATATTACGGTGCGGATGTTCACAATGATACCAAGAACTATATTTCAGGCTTTGAAAACCAACCTTCGGAAAGTATAAGAAGTAGCTTTTTGAACTTGATGAATCTCCCCAATGACAAGCACACACTACTGCCATTGTTAACTAGTATAACAGGTATTTCTTTACCTTGGTGCTATTTTGGTTCCAAATTCTCTGTATTTGGTATTCATTTGGAAGACCATTTTACCTATTCTGTGAACTATCAATTTTCTGGACACCCCAAGATATGGTACTGCATAAAGATATCTGATTCTGACAAGTTTCATGAATATATCAAGCAAAAGTATCCCGATTTCCTGAAAAGACAAAAGGATATCTTGCATCAATTGACTATGACCATATCACCCTATGACGTTGATCTTCACGAAAAGATAGGAATTAAGTTCTTTAAGGCATGCCAAAAGCCCTATGAATATATCATAACATTTCCCAAATGCTGGCATTTTGGATTCAACCTGGGATTCAACCACAACGAAGCTGTGAATTTCATTTTACCAAACTGGATTCCATATGCTATTGAGGCTGATGGTGTGTACAGAAGAGATGGGAGAAAAAATGTATTTGACATTTATAAGTTGATACAAAAGAACATAGTGGTCAACCATGATAAATCCTACAGCGAAAAGCTGTTTGAGCATGTGAAAAAGGTTATTGAAAAAATTCAACTAGGTGTGGAGATAATAATGAAGGAAAAACTAATAGATGAATATACACCCACAAGGTTGGATTTATCTCCATACAGCAACTCCTATTTGGTCAATGAGGTTAGCTGTGATAACTGTAAAAAGATATGCTCATTTGCAATGGTTTTGGTTTTCCAGGATTACGAGTTGCACAACAACAAACAGGCATTGACTTTGAATCAAATTTTGCAGTATAGTCAAAAGGTTAATGACAAATCAGAAACCCACGACTATGAAAATTTGAACAACTTTATCTCCAATCATAGTGACAATGAGCACAAAGCATTGTATTTGTACTGTGTCGATTGTTATGTTAACAACCACATTCGTTTCAGAAACTATTTGACCACAGAGATTGTTTACATGGATGATGAATTGAACAGGAGTGTTGTTTTTGTGAGAGATGAGCTCTATGGTTTACCAGTATCAATGAATACAAAGCATGTAGTATTGTAATGTATAGCTTTTAAGTTTAGAGATAGTTTTCAGTTAATTTTTTTATTTTGTAGTCGCGCGTAATTATTCTTTTTCTTTTCTTTCAGAAAAAAGTAGAGGCAAAAAAATGAAATGGTGAGAAAAAGTTGATAAATGAATTTTCAACACTATAGATTAAAGATTGGGGATGACCCGAATTTATACACTAGAATACAAATGGCATTATTTACATCTGAATTTATCATAAAGTGTAGAGCTGCTACATACATACTGTTGTCTGTGTTGTGTTTCAAGAACATTTCTGCTTTGACTACCAACAACTCATTGGTTACTTTTTCCATAGCCATGAGGTTACCTCAGGTTGTCGTCAATGACTCTTCGATCATTGTTGGAATTCTTTCTGTCTTTTTGTTTAACATAGGGCTGTTGGATGTTCTTTCATTGATTCACTACGGAAAAATTAAAGCCCACTTTTACAAAGACTTTGTCTTTATAAGGCTGTCATCAGCATTCATCATCACATTCATCTCCTATTTCAACAAGACCAACGTTAAGTGGCATAACAACTTTGTGTTCTTGTACGGCTTCATTGAACTTTGGTTTAATTTCATCATTTATAACTGCATAAAGGAAGAATTGAATGATGCCAACATCAAGCAAAAGAGAACTTATGAAGATAAAGTACTCAATGAACAAATTGATGGAGATGATGAAGCACAATAATCGAAACAAATTCCCTCGGCTTTTATATAAAGGTTATATAATCAAGTAACTCTGATATGTTTTCAAACTTGATGGTGTTTGTTGCTAATAACTGCATGTGGTAAGAGTTTGGTGTATCAAGCATCAAAGTGAACTTATAAATTTTGTCTTTACTTATGGACTTCACCTGGAATGTTGTTTCAGCTATTTCTGTTAAGGCCGAGAATGTTTTCAGCTCCATCTTCAGTTTTCTGAGCTTCTCGTTGTCTGAGTCTTTGCATTTCCATTTATGATTATCTTGAATCGCAACAGTGTTTGAGGAAATAAGTTCCAGCGCTTCATGCTCAGCTATTTTATCAGAGACCAATTTAATAATATATTCATGGTTTACTTTCATCAGTAAATTGTGTATGATTGTTGCATACTTTTCGTTGCTTGGATTGGTGGTTCTCTTTTTACTGTAGTAAATAGGTGGCGATATTACATTATTGAAAGATCTCAATTTGTTCAAATACAGCAAACTTTTTTTGAAAAACTCGAGCATGTTGTTGGCAATGTAAGAATCAGCATCCTCGCCCCTGTGAATATCAGATATATTGGATTTTAGCAAGTTCTCAAAAGTAACGACTATTCTTTTGTTACTGCTGGTATAGATCTCAATTGTATTTTCTTCTTTCAAACCGAATGACTTGTTCAGATGATCGTTATTCTTGCACTCTAGTTTCAAGGTCTTGAAGATAAGTTCCTGGAACTGCAATTCATTCAGTCTCTCCAGTTGAGCCCTCAATTCATTAGGCTTAATAGCTGACATTACTACATTCACGATATTCTCTGCTAGTGTTGATTTGCTGATGATTTTTTCCTTGTCCCAAACTTCAACACTCAGATACTTAAAGATGACAACATCATCCTGCAAATCGTCATCTGCGTTCTTGGATGAAATTTTATGTGATGTGATGTTTGGGATGACTTGTACTTCAAATTCATCAACTTTTTGATTTACTATGGTAAGGCTGGCAAATTGATTAAGATTGACACCATATTTCACACCTAAAGTGTTGTTGCTGTAATTCTTAATAAGCGCACCTTTTTTGAACAACCCACTATCAGCAATTATGGACCAGTACTTGTTTTCTATCAGCATCTGCTCATTCAGCTTCTTAAAGTTGTATTCATTGTATTCTTCTATATTTGCCAGTGTTTGCAATTTCCATGCCAATTTTGTCAAATAGTTTTTGACTGTATCGTTATTCAGCATTTGCTTTATTGATATCTTGTCACTGTTCACAGATCCCGCAGGCAGGTGTTGCTTAAGATAAGGAGACATAGTCATTAGCCCTTGCTTGGGCTTGGGACCTGCCAATAACAGAGATACAAGTTCCAGTAATAAAGACGATTCGTTTATGGCGCTGCCGATAGCGGTAAATGCTTCTTTTTTCAGTTTTTCAAACTGTTCAATGGTCAACTTTTCGTATTCTGGTTCATTTGGCATTTCTGTGATGTTGCCGTCTTCCATGTCCACATCCTCAATTGACGGTTCATCATTTTGTTGAAGACTCTCGACAGTCAGGTGCTTAAACGACACTTTTCTTTCTCTCAAAACCAATGAGATAAAGTCTTCAAGATTCAAAGAATAGATGTCCACTTCGGTGTTGTGTTTATGTTGATTTAATATAGAGTCATCTTCCTGGCTCAAACTATCAATTGTGTTATTTTGTAAAATATGGATCAAATCTGGGTCGATGCTGAAAGTGTCATGTGAATTTCCATTAGCAACAGCTTCTGATTTTATTAGCAGCTTGGAAGTTTTTTTCTTTGGAGGCATATGCTGTTATTAGAAATATTTGTTTTGGTTTATAGAAGAACGTATTACAGTAGATAATGAACAAGTCTTGACAAGGTTATTGAAGATAATGATTGCCAATTCAAAAAATAAAAATATTAAAAAAAAAAAAAGAAAACGTTCACGGCAAAAGGGGACTTTTTTAGAATGCCTCTCCGGACATAAGCGCAAAGCTATTGAGAACCAGATAGCAAACCCAATATGAAAGAACTACGTTGAATATATGTACCAAGAACAGTAAAAGTCGTTTATGTCTACCGAACACAAGACTAATAAATAAGCATTACAGAATGAGCCCTTTCTGTATAATATTCTTTCCTAGATATGATAAATTTAGTTAACTAGTTGATATATTCGTATAAGAAGTTGGCAAATAATTGACTTACAGCTAGGGGGTTTTTGTATTTTGTTGTACAGGGAAGCGAAAAAAAAAAAAAAATAAAAATAAAAACTTGAAATAAAACTCAAACATTTTTGATGACTAATCACGATCAATATTGATTCTTATACCTATTTTTATTTGGTAGAATATCAGCATACATACCATACAATTGAATCATACAATCTTTCTTTTTTTTTCTTTGAAAATGTCATACAGTGTAGGTATTTTAGGATGTGGTGTCATGGGACAAAGCTTTTTGTCAGCTGTGCAAAAATGTAGAGTATTGGGTACAGCAAAAGAAAAGCAACAGCTACCTACGAAGTTCTACACCACAAATCACAATGAAGAGTCTGTTAGAAACATGAAGAGCATACTAGAGGAAAATATCAAGAAAATGAGCGAAGACGAGCAAGTTTTAGAAAATTTGGGATTTGATGAATACGAATGTTACACTGGAAAAGATAACATGAAACTGATTGAAAAGTCTGATGTTATCTTGTTTTCCATCAAGCCATACCAGATGGAAGATGTCCTAAATCAAATCAAGGAATCCAGTGTTTCATTGGATAACAAAGTATTCATCTCATTGGTTGCTGGATGGACTATTGACTCCATGAGAGAATTGTTAAACAACAAGAAAATGGTTATTACAAGATTGATGACCAACACACCTGCCAAGTTTGGTGAGGGTGCTGTTGTAGTGTCACACACTGGTGATGAAGATTTGCTTTCCAAATGGAAGGGGAAGCTCAACTGCATGATTGAGCAGTTGGGAGTCATGGTTGAGTTACCTGAATCCAAGATGGATGCTGCTACAGCCTTGGTTGGATCTGGACCGGCCTTTGTTTTGAACTTCTTAGAAGCCATGGTTGATGCTGGTATCAAAATGGGAATTCCATACAAGGAGTCATACATGCTAGCATTGAAGACCGTTGAGGGAACAGCTAAGATGGGTCAATTGACCAACTACACCCACCCAAGTGTTTTGAAGCATCAAGTATGTACTCCAGGTGGAACAACCATTGCAGGATTAGTTGAAATGGATAACAGAGGTGTGAAGTCAGGTGTGATCAATGGTATTACAGAAGCTGCCAGAGTAGCATCTGAATTAGGAAAGAAGAAGTAAAGCCTTTTTTTCCCCCCGCTTTTTTATTTTATTTTTTGAGAAATGTGTGGTAATCATTTTCAGAGAATTTCTTTTGACAAGGGCAAGAAGATTGCAATAAACAGGAGTTAATGATTAAATCTCATTTAAATTGTAGATACAGTATCGCTAGAGATATTAGTTCCTATGGTATACTAGGTTAATAGCAACTAAGTTGAAAGTAATGTATATATGTTCCGGTATTAGAATCATAGATTGCTAAGCAATGTGTATTTTTTTTTTTGTTCAAAACTTCACAGATTGTTAATGGATTACTTTCTAGTGTGTGTTATCGTGAAACCACCAATGTTAGCCAACCAAAAGCCAGAACGAAATATTACATTGATTGGTGTAAGGTTGTTTTTTTTTTCTCCCATAGGTTACGATGGTGTGTTTTGGTAGCGCTGTGTAAATTAGCCGCGTTTTATAACAAAGCCAAAATAACACACACACTTGTTTAAACCAACCAAAAACATAGTCAACCAACAGGCAAAACAACGTGCACGTTGGTTGAAGAGCCGAACTTTCTATTGGGCGCAGAAAAAAAAAAACTAAACGGAAAAAAAAAATTTTTTTTTTTGCTGTGAATATTTTCAAATGTTTTGGTTGGTGAAGACACACACTTACGCCAAAGAAAATTAACCAAAAAAATAAAAAAAATTTTTTTTTTTTTTCTAAGTGGTTGTACAGTGTTAATTGGCTTCTTTTTTGGTATGGGTTTTGAAAACTTTCAAATAAATAACACTAATATATAATTTATCAACTGATCATTTTTAAAAGTTCACTGATCACTTACAGAATTTCTTGTTAATATAATTAAAACACAAAAAGATAGTAACTTATCATCCCCAGATCATATAAAATTATAATTTCTTTATACATATATTATTTTATTTGAAAAATAAATTCATAAAATGGTTTTACCTTTGATCAGAAGAACTGCTTTACAAGCTGTTTCCAAAAAGACTTTCTCCACTTCTGCTACTGCTTTAGCCGCCAGCGGTAAAGTTAGAGCTGTTATTGGTGCTATTGTCGATGTCCAATTCGAACAAGGCTCCTTACCTGCCATTTTAAATGCTTTAGAAATCCCAACTGACAACGGTAAGTTGATCTTAGAAGTTGCTCAACATTTAGGTGAAAACACCGTCAGAACCATTGCTATGGACGGTACCGAAGGTTTAGTCAGAGGTACCTCCGTTGTTGACACTGGTGCCCCTATTTCTGTTCCTGTTGGTAGAGAAACCTTGGGTAGAATCTTAAATGTTGTTGGTGAACCAATTGATGAAAGAGGTCCAATTAAAACCAAGAAGAGAAACCCAATCCACGCTGATCCTCCAACCTTTGCCGAACAATCCACTGCTGCTGAAGTTTTGGAAACCGGTATCAAGGTTGTTGACTTGTTAGCTCCATACGCCAGAGGTGGTAAGATTGGTTTATTCGGTGGTGCCGGTGTTGGTAAAACCGTTTTCATCCAAGAATTGATTAACAACATTGCCAAGGCCCACGGTGGTTTCTCCGTCTTCACCGGTGTTGGTGAAAGAACCAGAGAAGGTAACGATTTATACAGAGAAATGAAGGAAACCGGTGTCATCAACTTGGAAGGTGACTCCAAGGTCGCCTTGGTCTTCGGTCAAATGAACGAACCACCTGGTGCCAGAGCCAGAGTTGCCTTAACCGGTTTGACCATTGCTGAATACTTCAGAGATGAAGAAGGTCAAGATGTCTTGTTATTCATTGACAACATTTTCAGATTCACCCAAGCTGGTTCCGAAGTTTCTGCCTTGTTAGGTAGAATCCCATCCGCTGTCGGTTATCAACCAACCTTGGCCACTGATATGGGTTTGTTGCAAGAAAGAATTACCACCACCAAGAAGGGTTCCGTCACCTCCGTCCAAGCTGTTTACGTCCCAGCCGATGATTTAACTGATCCTGCTCCAGCCACCACCTTCGCTCACTTGGATGCCACCACTGTCTTGTCCAGATCTATTTCCGAATTAGGTATCTACCCAGCTGTCGATCCATTAGACTCCAACTCCAGATTATTGGATGCTTCCATTGTTGGTCAAGAACACTACGATGTTGCCAACCAAGTCCAACAAACCTTACAAGCTTACAAGTCCTTACAAGATATCATTGCTATTTTGGGTATGGATGAATTATCTGAAGCTGATAAACTAACTGTCGAAAGAGCCAGAAAGATCCAAAGATTCTTATCTCAGCCATTCGCTGTTGCCGAAGTCTTCACTGGTATCCCAGGTGCTTTAGTTAGATTAAAAGACACCATTTCTTCCTTCAAGGCCGTCTTAGAAGGTAAATACGACCACTTACCTGAAAACGCCTTCTACATGGTTGGTGGTATCGAAGATGTTGTTGCCAAGGCTGAAAAGCTATTAGCCGAATCCAAGTAAGTTTCATAGATTTTTCACAAAAAAAAAAAATTGTTTATATATGTAAATGAAAATCTGATATGGTGAAACTTAGCTAATGGTGATATTGAAAATATTAATTCTAAAATGAACAGAAATGAAAATAAGAGTCATGTCTATTTTGCACTTCTATTTTTTTATATGATTGAAACTATGATAATAAAGAATATACATTCAGAATGCTTTATTTGCTTATCTCATTTCTGTTAGATTTTATAACATTATATAGTATATATTGAATATTCTTATATCAAAAAAAAAAAAAAAAAAAACTAAAAAAAACCCAATAATCAAAGCCAAACTATTGGATTACCTGTTATTATGCCTGATGACTATTGTGATTGTACTGTATATAGACTTATTAGTAGACTTATTAAATGTTGATCATATTGCTAAGCATATGTGTGTGTGTTTTATTCGGATTTGTAATGGTTCCTCTTGGTACATTTCATGTGTAGATTGACGTTACTGTTTATCTCCGACCCGCTTGTGGGGGGGCGGGGAAAAAATACTATATTAAAGTGTCAACCTTATAATTGATGATTATTCTCAATTGACAAAATCAAGATCAAGACCATCATTTGAACTATAATAGCGCATTTTGGCAGATTACTTTAAAGTCGGCTTTATTTATTCTAAAATTTATCAGCTTTATATGAATGTTCCACTCATTTTTGGTGAACAACCTCGCTAAGAGATACGCATCTATCAATGGTGTAAGCAAGCACACCAAAACGCTATTGTATGCAAAAAAGCTAGACAATTCCAATGATAAAACTCATTTTATATCTTTTTTTGGACCTGGAACTATAGACTTTGTTAATGGTATGGTCACTACAAAGCTGAATGAAAAATTTGTGAAGAAAAACTTGACCAGTCTGGCTGTAGATGATGACGAATATGAACCACCACAAACAATCAAGGATTTGCAGAGTATATCCATGAGCAATCACGTTGCAAAGGAGTTGATCTATGAATACAAATCAAATTTAAGCAACATGAATGATATGGATATTAGGAGAAAATCACTGTATGACGAGCAAGTTGAGGCCTACGGGAATCTTAAAGGTCAACTCACAGCCTTGTTGAGCAGTCAATCGAAAGTGACCACATTGATGAAACTATACACGCCCTTGAACACACAGCAAGAAAACATAATCGTCGAAGTTCCTAATCAGCATTTGAATGGAGACAAGGGGGAGCATGACATAATGGCCATACTGGAGAAGCACAAAAGATTCAAGAGAGATGTGAAAATGATCAACGATGTGCAAAATGATAATGATTTGGGATTTGACGTTTGGGATGTTTGCTTTGAGGGTAAACTGGAAAGAAGTGACATGGAGTTGGAGGCCTTGTCATATATTATAGAAGACAGCAAGATGAATTATCTGTTTAACAAAAAGGTTCATATTGATGCGCACTTCAAGGCCGACAATATCATCGCAGTTTATTTTGATGATGTTTTATACAACGGATCATTGCTCAACGATAGCTCACATAGGGTATATTACAGCTACAAGGTATTAGTCAAGAAGGAAACATGCAAAAGCAAAGATTTTATTCATTCTTGCTACAATGAAGAGTTGAATGAAAATAGCATCAAAGAAATAAAACAGATTCAGGAACAGTTCGGGCTGTTTGATCTACCTGATATAGTTCCGGGGACAGCCCTTCCTTTTGATCTGAACCTGGATTACGTTCCTAATGGCTTAAGCTTTGATAAGGGGTGTTACATTGGTCAGGAATTAACAACCAGAATGTATTCCACAGATAAAATAATGAAACGTGGGGTTCCAGTAAACATCATAGACTCCAAAAACGACATTGTTCCACAGGTTGGATGGGATGTTTATACTGATGATGAGTTGAAGGAAACAGAGCACGCCTCTGACAATGTCAACAATGTGTTTGGTACGTCCAAAAATGCTATCAAAAAGAGAAAGAAACCTGTGGGAAAGTTGATAATCAACAATGATGAATCCAATGTGAGAATAGTAACCTTAAAGACCAAGTACATTGATGAGATATTTGTTAACCAAAACAAAACAATGGAATTTTATCTAGCTGCTTCCAAAGAAGAAATTAAGGTGAAAGCATTAGATTTTAATAAGTGCAAGATTGATATCGAAATCAAAACACCATATTGGATACACGAGTATGTAGAAGAGTAAATCACTATTTGTATCAGCCACATGTAAATTTATTAATTTTTTTTTTGTTACATTTTTTTTTTTCTGAAGCTCCATCCCCTCATATTATGACATTTTTCATTAATGATCGCGTTTATCTCTTAAAAACTGCCGTAATAGGAAATGATAACTGCATACCCCCAGAGCTTCTAGCAGAAGTGTATCAGTAAGCTAAATAATGTGCACTGATTTATGCTATAATAAATGGAACTATTGCTTTAATGGTAATTGTATCACATGCATAAGTTAATACCCATTCCAATCCATACAGTCAATGGAGCCACATTTATGTAGTTTCATTATCTAATGCGAGTTCCCAGCTGCAAATGACTATCAATTGTAAGCTGATTTTCATTTTTTTTTTAAAGATTTAGACTGTGTGGATTATGTGTTATAAAGATAGTTTCCTAATTGGGTAAAAGTTTTTTCACCTTTTTTTTTTTTTCTTTCACTGACTTTTATTTGTTTTGAGTAGTTTCCCTTTTTGGGATTGATCGTGTTTTCTTTTTTTTTCTATAGGCGAATGTTTTTTCCTTGTTCAGTTTCTGTCCACACTCTGAAAAATATACTCTATTTTTGTTTTTTGTTTCCTTCAGGCAAGTGACTTTTTTTTGCTTGATGGTGATACTGATTCGTTCTAAGGAAATATCACTCAGAAGCAGAAAAATTAAAAACAAGAAAGAAAAAAAAAAATTGTTGCTTTTTGCTTAGGAAATTATATATTTATATTATTTCATGTCTTAGCTAAATCGTAATAACATTAAGAAAAAGAAAGAAACCTAAAGTACCAGCACAATTAAAGTTAACATGTCTGAAGAACAAGCTATTGTCGAAACTGTTGCCCCAGTTGTTTTAGCCACTGCCATCCCAGAAGATGTCGTTGAAGGTCAACAAGAAGTTAGATTATTCAACAAGTGGTCTTTCCAAGACATTGAAGTCAAGGACCCATCCTTAGTCGCCTACGTCCAAGTCCAAAACCCAGTCTACGTCGGCCACACTGCCGGTAGATACGCCAACAAGAGATTTAGAAAGGCTCAATGTCCAATCATTGAAAGATTAACCAACTCCTTAATGATGAACGGTAGAAACAACGGTAAGAAATTAAAAGCTGTCAGAATCATCAAGCACACTTTGGAAATCATCAACGTTTTAACTGACTTGAACCCATTGCAAGTCGTTGTTGATGCCATTGTCAACTCCGGTGCCAAGGAAGATACTACCAGAGTTGGTGGTGGTGGTGCTGCCAGAAGACAAGCTGTTGATGTCTCTCCATTAAGAAGAGTCAACACTGCTATCTCCTTGTTAACCATTGGTGCCAGAGAAGCTTCTTTCAGAAACATCAAGACTATTGCTGAAACCTTAGCCGAAGAATTGATCAACGCTGCCAAGGGTTCTTCCACCTCTTTCGCCATCAAGAAGAAAGATGAATTAGAAAGAGTTGCCAAGTCTAACAGATAAACGGTTGTTGATTTTTTCAATACACTCTTTTTTAAATAGATTACTAATTGTTTTAAATATAAGAAACTTTTAATACAGAATTTAACATACAAAAAAAAATATAAATATAAAACTTAGTTACTACGTGGATAGATGGTATTATAGGTATATCAAAATTAATCGAAAAATTAAGTCAAAGAATTGAATGTGATGTAAATGAATGTTATGTCAATGTCATTTAAGGTGGATAATTGAGGGGAACTGTCGAGGTGTGTGAGTTTAACGCAGTGATTGATAAAGTTTTTAATGTGGAATTTCAAAAGAAAAATGATACTTTACTCAAGAAAATGTAAATGACAGAATGATGACAATGGCTAACACACTTATTGACAAGTTTGGAAAGTAAACACCGTTGCTTTACTGGACTGTTAATTTGACTCAAAAATGTTTGAATATACTTATCTATATCTCTATTCTCCTTTTTTTTTTTTGCTCTTGTTGTCTTGATCCTATGAAACGCATCTACCTGACATCTTGGGTTGATGTATAATAGATTGAAGATTGACTTCGTGTATCAAAAGTCATATGACTAGTATTTTCACCGCATGAAAATATGGATGGTTAAACAGTATTGAATCCTGCATCTATAACAATTGTTATTGTATATGTGCACTATTGTTTGAAATGAGATACCTCCACACTTGTACGAAAAAAAAACTAAAACACCGGGTACTTGTTTTTTTTTTTTTAGCATTACATTTTTCTACAATGGGTTTAAATATCAATTCACCCTTAGATCTAAATTAGTAAATATGAAAACGTTATTGCAATTATAATCAGAATATACAAGTTGATGATGTTTATGTGTCTTTGCAATCTTTGTTACTTATCTGGAAAGTATTTTCTTTTTGATTTTTTTTTAATGTAAAAATGTTGTGTCCATTGTATATTTTCCAAAAAAATGCGTGTAAAGTATTTCAAAGCTCGATTAGCTCAGTTGGTTTAGAGCGTAGTGCTAATAACACTAAGGTCAACAGTTCGATCCTGTTATTGAGCATTGAATATTTTTTTCATCAATAATTTTTTATATTATAAAATTTTCAAATAAACGACTATGAGTCATATTTTGTAGAGCCATGCTGTGTCTAATCAAATCCAAATCAATTTCTGTTGAAAAAGAATAACAATCATCATTGAAAACGCAATAAGCCCCATTTATGATTTATTCTTTTTTATTTTTTTATTTTTTTTTTTTGAAAAAAATACATGTAAGTGGATTACATAATTCAAACTATAAACCGTTAACTAAAACATAAGAAAAAAAATAACGCACATGTTTCAATAACCTAATATTCAAAGCAGAATCACTCTTGCAGTAGCTGTTTTCAATCAAATAATCAACAGTTTGTGTAAATTTTGATGTGTTTTTCCAGAAAATAACAACATAAACTTATTGAAACACATTATTGCTTGTCTTATCTAAGAGGATTTAATTTATTTTTATAAGAAAAAGGCATAATCAGCTGATACGATTACATAATTCATGTTTATTCATACTTTTTTAGGTTTCAGCATATGATTAACTTTAATTTGCCCCCTTTTTTTTTTTTTCTCAACAGTATATAAACGACAACTAAAGGAAAGAAGAATTAAAAGTTATCATTTGTAATGATTAATAATATTACAAATAACCACAAACAAAGCATACCAGGAACCATGATGTTAGACGAAAGATACACTCCAGTTAAGTTAAACGACACCAACCTATTCAAGCCATTGAAGTTGAATGACAAAATCACTTTGCAACACAGAGCTGTTATGGTTCCATTGACCAGAAAGAGAGCTGATGACAAGTATGTTCTGAAGCAAGACCTGTCTCACTGGGAAGAAGAAGACTGGAAGCAGTTTGCTGCTCAGCCAGAAAACAAGGTTGACAGCGTCAACAAGAAGGGTTTAGTCACTGAGTACTACCACCAAAGATCAATCAGACCAGGTACTCTGATCATTTCTGAGGCCACCTTCATCTCCGGAAAGGCTGGTGGATACGAAAATGTTCCTGGGATCTGGAACGACGAGCAAGTCGCATCCTTTAAGAAGGCCATTGATGCCATCCACGCCAACAAGTCATACATGTTTGTTCAGCTGTGGAACTTGGGCAGACAGGCTGATCCTATTGTCTTGAAAGCCGAGGGCTACGACTTCTTGTCTGCCTCTGAGGTGTACCCAATCAACGACAATGCTGTTGATTCTACCAGAAAGGCCAAAGAGTGCGGGAACCCATTGAAGGCCTGTACCATTGAGGACATTGAGGACTTCAAGAGAGACTACCTGGTTGCCGCCAGAAACGCTTTCAAGGCCGGTGCTGATGGTGTTGAGATCCATGCTGCAAATGGGTACTTGATCAACCAGTTCATTGATGTCAAGGTCAACAAGAGAACCGATCAGTACGGCCCGCAATCCTTTGAAAACAGATCCAGATTCCTGTTTGAGGTCCTGGACTCGATGGTTGCTGAGTTCGGTGCTGACAGAGTTGCTGTTAGATTGTCTCCATTTGGTACCTTCGGTGACATGAGCGGTGACGATGCCTACCCAGAAACCATCCAGATGTACACCTACATCTACCAAGAGTTGGAAAAGAGAAGATTGGCTGGCAAGGGTCCTGTCTACTTGTCCATTGTTGAGCCAAGAGTCACCAACCCATTTTTGACTGAAGGTGAGGGTGTTTTGGACACTGTCAACAACGAGTTCTTGTTTGATCATTTCAAGGGTGTTGTCTTGAGAGCTGGTAACCTGGTCTTGGGCAACAAGTTCACAAAGAAGATCATCGACCAAAACGACAGAACATTGGCCGGTTTTGGTAGATACTGGATTTCCAACCCTGACTTGGTTGACAGACTGGAAAGGGAACTGCCATTGAACAAGTACGACAGAAGCACCTTCTATGCTAATTCATACAAGGGTTACATTGACTATCCTTTCTACAAGGAATAAATAATTGTTATATATGAATTTTGATTAATGAGAAGAAACTCGCTACCATTTGCGGAGCAAAATACTCGTGATTCTTCTTCATGTCAGATTTTTTATTTTTTTTTCGGAAAAGAATTTCCAGTACTCAGAATTTTAATTTTAATTTATTTTATTTTTTTAATCTTTTACTTTTAGCTTTTATTTTTGGGTTTATTTTGTTAGCTTTTAACCTGTTTCTTAGATGTATCTCTCAAACAAATAAACAAACCAATATAACAGATATAGCATCATCAAGCAATGCAGACTTTTTCTGACTACAAAAAGCAGCTTAATTTCAAGGTAACCAAGACATACGACGACAAAATCAAAGCACTGGTGAATTCGATCAACCACTGCAAAGTCTATGAGTTTGATGATGAAACCAGTGACTGGCAGTTCACAAACTGTCAGGGCCCCATGATGCTGTATGAGCGTTACTTGAACATAGACCCACAAACAGGAGAGATCCACGGGAACCAGCTCATAGAGAACGAGGCTGATGACATCTACGAAACGAGCCAACTTACAGGCGAGGATGGGTACAGATTCGGATTGATGGTGTTCAACAGATCAGAGCAAGTGAACTTCTCTCTGGGCATAGCAAACGACGTGGCATTCATAAACAGACAGAGGGCATTGAGAAGTGAAGAAAACAAAGACACGGAATCGTTTTTTCCTGTAAAGGTTGACTTAAAGGAGGACTTGATCATACTGAAGTCGCATTTGGGGCAAGTTTATGGGTTTTGGATAGAAAATGAGGGTGAAAGACTTCTTGTTTTCAACTTATTGAAGCAATTTGTTACTCTACAATGAAGCTAAACATATAAAGCCATCTTTTTCATGTTGCTACATGTAAAGGGTTAATTGATAATAAATAATATTTATGTTTCTTTTTTGCTTCTTTTCTTTTTTTTAATAAAGAAATTAAATAAAAAAAAGAGTTGGGAAATGTATTTGATATATATTTATAATTATAATTCATTAATGGTTGGCAATTCAGTGGTCTTACCAACAGCAACATAGTTGAACTTGTCCAATTTGTAGGTGGTGGCGTTTGACTTAACACCGGAGAAGGTTTCTGTAAATTTGTTGGCACCGGAGATATTGACACCCTTCTTCAAGGCTTCAACAATGGACTTGATGGCAGCGGCTGGAGCCGGGCCAGTGGCGTAGATGGAGAAAACACCAACCTTCTTATCAGCATAGGTCTCGAATTCAGCCTTGGAAACATCCTTGGAGGCCTTGAATAAAGGAGATGTGACAAAGTTCTTCAATGTTTCGTATGTGGCAAAGTCTTTTTCAGCAACTGGAACGGCAATGGCAGCAGTGGAGGCGCCGGAGGCAAATCTCATAGCAGCGGATTCACCAACGTATGACTTTGTGGCAGCGGAGCTGTTGATTTTGGCTGGGATGGCCTTCAAGAAGTCGTTCTCGGCAATGAATTGCTTCAAGGCAGCTTCTTCAACGTTTTCGGTGGTTAAAACAGCGTTGGAGGCGGAGTATAACTTGGAGGCAAATTCCTTGATATCTTGGTGAGAAATGGAATCAACTTGGTCGTAAGCAACAGGTTGGCCTAGAACAGAGTTCTTGAAGGTTAGTTGGTAAAGCAAGTCCTTGGCCTTCAATTGGGAACAGGAGGTAGTCTTTGCATAGTCGTTCAAAACAGCCGGAATGACTTCTTCGTCAAATTGGTATTTCTTGAAGGCACTCTTGGAAACAGTGTTGTTCAAGGCTTCTAGGAAGTAAGGTAAGTTTTCCTTCAAGAAGGTGGCCTTCAATTCAATGGAACCGTCTCTCAAAGGAGTGGATTGGAAAGTACCACCAATGACTTCGGACTCTCTGACTAATCTTAAACCAGACTTGTCAGCAGTGTCCAAGAAGTTGTATCTGGATAATAAGTGGGCTAAACCTTGTTTTTTACCAGCACCTGTGGTGTTGACTAATTTCAAAGAAACAGTGGAAACGTTGGTGGCAGCAGAGTATGATCTTTTGATTGATTGGGAAAACATTATGTATTGTAATTTTGTATTATTGTTTGTGTATCTTTTTGAATTAATATTAAAAAAGATATCAAAATATGTGTGATGAATATAAGTTTATACTATTTGTAATAAATGAATATAATTTTTGTTCTGGATTCTTTCAAAAGCAAGTGTGTTTAATTAGTTCAATTATTATACAGTGATTTTTTTTTTTTTTTTGAAGAAAAATGGTTTTATCTTTATTTAATTATTTGAGTTATAAAGTAAAGATTGTGGATATAAATATTGAATGAAAAAATAAAGAGGAAGGTAATTGATAATAAATATTTAGATTGGTTTATAATAGTTATGTTCTAAATTGATTAATATAGTAAGGTTTAGTTCTTCACAAATAAAAATAAAAAATAAAAAATAGAAAAAAAGAATTGTAAGGAATCCATGAGGAAAGGAGTATGTGGGAAGGAGGAAAAAAAAAAGGAAGAAAAAAAAAAATTTTTTTTACATATTTTTGCTTAGAGTGAAGAATAAATAATGAGTGATGAAATATGAGGATAGTACTGTGTTTTCTTAAGATTACATTGGTTTAGATGTATACTACATGTACTACTAATACATACATGATTTATTATTTGATATATGTTTGGGATAGGGCATATTATAAAATTGGTTGACTAAAGATATATTGTAGTGTATATAAAAAAAACAAACTATATTGAATAATAATTGGTGCTCATGTATTAACTTTACTAGGAGTTTGCTTTGTTTTTTTTTATTGGATTGTGGTCACATGACTAGATGTTTTTAATCTATCACATGATTGATCACATGACTTATCTGAAAATTATTATAGTTACCCGACGCAAAGACAAAAAGTACACTCTATCCCAAAATAGGAAACAACGATATCCTAGACTACATACATTTTTTATTTTTTTTTTATAGGATTTTAAAGCTCAAAAAGCTCAAATTATCAAAACGTTTCTTTTTTTTTTTGTTTCTTTTTGATCTCTTATAAACATTTCAAATTTATGAAAAAAAAAAACAATTTATTCTTCTTTTAAATACTACATATAAGTATGAATATCTCTTCTTACTCATCAACAAGTCTATCACTATCATAAAAAACATAATACTGAAGTAACCTGTAGGGAGTTTATTATCATCATCCTTGTTTATACAGAATCATCATGGGGTTATTGGATACAATTGACAAAATTGAAAATAACAATAATGACCAAAGCAGTACCTCTCATAACCCAAATGACATAGGTACTCGTAATGTCAACATCAATAACGATGACTTTTACTACAGCAAAGATATGGAAAACATATCAGTTAGATCTATAAGACCTAAAACATTTTTATACACAACAACCATAAAAAAATTCCTTGGAGAAAAGGCTGAAGCCATTGCCAAAATTCTCATCAGTAAGCAAAGAATCACACTGAAGGCTTTGTACTCATATCTAAACTCCACGGATGTTCCAATGGACCTTTCATCTATCAAGAAAACTTTGGTCTCCATGATTCAACTTAACTTAATCAAATACTATCAAGATGAAATCCCAAGAAATTTCAATCCAAAGTTAAACAACAACAAAAAATTCAAGCAAAAGATTCATTACTCCCTGAATGATGAAGGAATCAATGTTCTACTGTACTCTGGAGAAATTATCACAGTTTCCACAAGCTACCATTCATACATGGGCAAGCCAGCCATGCTTTTGATAGAGCAGATCATGACCAATTGTTTGCAATTCGGGTTTCTATCAGTAGACCAAATAATCATGACCGTTAAAAATCCAGAACATCCAGAAATTCCTGAGTTTGGTGATGAGGAGTTCATCAAGCAATGCATAGACATTCTCATAAAGGACGGCTGGCTCTCCAAGACCACTCCGCTGGACCAATGTCCTCCAAGAGACCTTTGGGCTCTTGTTTACAACAGAGAATACTACAACATCGGTCAAGTCGATAAATCTTTAAGTGAATTGAAACGAAAGCATCAGGCTGTTTTGAAAAGTAAAGAGAAGTTCAATGTCTTGACCTCATTCTCTCAGGGTGATGTTTTAAAAATTTCCTTGGATAGATTTTGGAAATACAAAAGAGTCATGCACATTGCAAAGTTAAGTGAATCAATCCATGGTATTCATATTGCCAAAATACTAAGCTTTTGTGGTGACATAGTTGGAAACAAGCAACCCACTCTAAGAGACCCCTTGAAACAGTGTGGGTTGTTTGATGATGCAAATGAAAAATCTGCATTCATTGAAGAATGTCAATACAAAGACGAAAACACGAAGGGATGCTCATTTGATGCCCTAGACATCCAAAGATACATAAAGCAAAGAAAGATACCTATCAACTTAAATAATGTTTTGATCAATACATTGGTTGAAAAGAACACTCAAAACCACAACAAAAGAGTCAAAAGAGAGAATCCTAGCTTAAACGACATTCAAGAGGAGAATGAAGATGACTTTGACATAAATTTGGACATTGATTCAAATGGTAAAAGATCAATCAAAGATGAAGACGATGATGATGAATTTGACATCAACACCAGAGCCTCAATTCCAGAAATAAACGCATGCTTACAACTGCTTTCTGATGACATGCAAAGCATTCAATTTTTGAGAAAGACAGCCACAGGTAGATATTACTTCCCCTTCACTGAGCTAAACAGTACCATAAAACAAAATATATACGATGGGCTGGTTGAATCCTCGTTGGGTGTGAGCTCCTTGAGACTTCTAAGATGTATCAGAGCCAACAGACTGGTCACTGAGAAGACCCTATGTTCATTGGTGTTACTGAAAGACAAGGACGTCAGACATATTGTCACAAAGCTAATCAAAATCAATGCTGTGGAAATCCAGGAATTACCAAAGGCCAGTGACAGATCAGCTGCTAGAACAGTTTTCTTGTACAGAATCGACGAAGCCCATCAATACCAATACATGGAAGATAACCTCTGCTGGAACATTGCTAACTTAATCAACAAGGTTGAACTTCTAAAGGAAAAGAATAAAGTCTTGCTTGCTAAGGCGGAAAGAGAAGATGTTGTTGGGAAAGAAGAAGAACTGCTGCTTGCCTCAGAACTGAGTCAATTGAAAATGATCAATGAAAGAGAAATCAGCTCTTATGTTAGACTGAACAGATTATTGTGTTTATGGGAAGTATTCCATTTTTAAGTTATCATTTTTATACTTTTTTTTTTTTTTTTTTTGTATTTTTTTCATAACAAACTCTTAGATATATATCAATTATTAATCACTTTAAACTTTTGTAAAGACCTTTCACAGGTTCCTTTAACCATGGCGCTAAAAATAGTGCCCTTTGAATCATGTTGATGTTTCCTGTTTTGATTAACATTTCACTTCTGTCTTCGGGACTAGGTAATTGCAATGGTTTTTTATTCATCATTAGGAATGCAATGCTTGGATCCTCTCTTTCCCATGCCTTGATATTGTTTGGATTCATGAACAATGATCTTTGCAAAATTTGCCTTTTATTATCCATGTTCAATTTATCGTGTATCATCAAAACCAGCTTCAAAACTTCTTCCTCTTCAACCTTGTTGTCTTTGCATAAATACTTCAAAGTTTTCTTCATGTTGTCTTCATCCTTGTTCAAAAGACTTATGGCTGCATAGACCTTCAACAGCTTTGCGTCATCCCATGACTCAAAAGTTATTGGCTTCTCTCCTTGGAATGAAATCTTAAACAGAATCTCAAGCACGCTTTCGTATTTGTAACTTCTCAACATACTTAGAGCATCATCAACTTGCCCTTGGAAAAATTGACAAAGGGCTATGACAACATCATTGGACATTTTGAGAGTATCTGTGACATTTTCAGCAAACTCAGCTATTTCCTTACTTGATGTTGCCTCGCTCAATGCCTTTGAAAAATCTCCATTAACCATCAATAATCTTGAGTATTGAGACTTCAGTCTGCAAACAGTTAATACCAAATCGTTTTCCATACTTTCATCTATTTTTGCCTCAAACTTGCTTATCACTTCCTCAATTATTGGAATGGCCTTTTCAACCTCCTTGACTCTCTCTAACAGGACTAACAATGATTGTAAAGCCAAGGTGTCATGTGGTTTCTTCTTCAAATACATCTCCAAGCTTCTACTGGTGAATATGAACTCTTGCAGTGCCAAAATATTATTCACTTGTTCCTTATTAGCAAAGTTTTCCTTTATTACAGACATCGCATAATAAATCGCTATGAAATCAGAGTTACCCTTTGATAACACAAATGAGTGCTTGAAGTATTTAGAAGCAATGTCATTCATACCTTGAATGTTGTAAGATAAGGCCAATCCAAACCATGAGAAGTAGTTGATCGGGAACATTGCCTGTGACTTTTGAAACAAATCATTGGCAAACTCTGTATCTTTGTATTTCAAAGCCAAGATCGCTAAGTTGTTATAAGTCAATGGCTCAGTTGATGAGATTGACAATGCCTTCACAAAGCAATGCTGCGAAACTCTGTAGTTTATATCCATAGTGGCCATTCCTAACCCATTCCAAGTGGCAGACACATTGGATTGGAACTTAATGGATTTTTTGAACGACTCTACAGCCATGTCCCTAAAAGAAAAATTACCTGTCATGACAGCAGTGGTAAATTCAGCAGTGGCAAGATTAAACCACAACGAAGCCTTTATTGCTCTGATGGATTTCTCATAGTCATTAACTATGAAAGAACACTTGGCAGCCAGTATCATACACTTACATATAATCCCAACTGTTTCACTGAAATCCACATCAGTGGTTGTATATTCATCATCAGTTAAGGTTTCAATGGTAACGGGATTGTACTTCAATATGTCAAGCTCATTCTCCAAAATTCCTGCGGATTCAAAAATATCAATCAAGCTTTCAATAGGCACGTCATCGTGTTTGGATCCAAAACTCAAAAAGACTCTCAAGGCTCTGTTTAAATTTGTCCACAATGAATTAAAATGTGGCAACTTCAAATCATGAATGCAAACATGAACACATTCAATAATTTTCTCAGCCTTCAAACAACTCTTGCTCAAGAATCCTTGTTGATTCAAAAACTCAGCATAGTTGGCCAGATGAGAAATATATTCCAACAAGTAGCAATCCTTAAAGTCAACAGTCTCATCATCAAAGCAAAGACCGTTGAAGAACACATCAGCCTCTTCGAATTTACCAAGTCGTGATAGTACAATTGCATAAAAAAACACACCATACTCATAATCAGGGTACAACTCAATTGTTTTAGAAAAGACCTTTAGAGCAGCTTCGACTTTCCCGTTTTCTAGATATGCTTGTCCTAGAGTGACCAATGTTTGCTTGTCTTCATTGTTGATTCTCATGGAGCTTTGTAAGTAGTCAATGGCCTCGTCAATCTGACCTATGTTCAAACTGTGGATACCTAGCACTCTGAAGGGCCAATTTTCAAATTGCAACTCCCTTTTCACATAACCTGAACCAATCAAGTCCTTACAGACTGAGGCAGCAATCTTCCATTCCTGTTTATCACACAAGCTCTTGACAATGTAGTGTGCAGAAAGCATGTCTCCATTGAACAAAAAGAAGGCCTTCCAGAAGCATTTGAATGCTCTGGATGAATCCAATATGTACTCGCTGTAGAGAATACCCAGTTGTTGATAACTCTTCCAGTGATACTCATTGATTTTTATACACTTGATCAAGGAATCATAGGCCAGATCCAAATCCTCTTCATCTTCCTCAATTTTGAATTTTTCCAAGTACATCAAAGATTTCTGATATCTTACCTGGCACTCGAAGTCAGAATCCAATGGATTGCCATCTCTTGTGCTAATCTCCATGATTTCATCCACATACTTCAGGGAGAGCTGATAGTTATTCAATTTCAATTCACAGAAAGATAGTCTCTCTAAGGCATGCAGGGACTTTGGATTTTGCACCAAGTATTCATTGATAATCACTGCAGCTTCATCATAATTTTCTCTTTCAATCAGAATCATGGCCTTTCCGTATTTGGCTCTTAAGTTGTTAGGGTCAATGTTAATGTATTGATCATACAGCTTGATGGCCAAGGAATGATACTTTGGGGAGTCCACGTACGTATAAATCAATGCCAAGTCCAAGGAAAAGCTTAACTTGGTGTTTGGCATGTCGTAACCGTAATCAACATAGTTTGTCTTGCACATCTGTATACCTCTCTGCACGATAGGCAAGGCCTCATCGTATTTTTTTATTAGAGTCAAGTGATTCACCACTAATCTATTGGCCAACAGGCTTGTGTTCCTTAACTCTTCCATGATGTCCAACATTGCACCATAACATAGATCAGCATCTCCCAAGTTTTCATTCAAATTCATTTCTTCCTTGATGGATTCAATTTCATCCCCTTCAATGTTCAAAAAATTCTGTGGATTCATTATCAAGGTGAACAGCAGTAAAGTCAGTTTATCATGTGGAAATCTTGTGATGTACTTTGAGATCAACTTCTTCATGTGATTCACATCATTTTGCAGGGAACCAAAATCCGTCCAATCCAAATGAAAATTGAAAATCTTTTGGGATATTTGATCAGAGCCAATCAAAACTAAATTGTCTATGTATTCCAAAACCTCACTTTCAAAATAGTGTGTTTTTTCATCACTAGACAAATAAGAGCATTTTTCTAGTCTATAATCAACTAGCTCCTCTTCATACCGGAATCTTTCAACTGTATCGTGATTTTCCTCTTCTATGATACAGCTAATCAGTTCAACATATATTCTTTCAACGGGAGATTGCAGAAACATATCGCATAAAGATTCCTTGTACATGGCCTCATCCTTCATCTGGTAAAGAGCCTTGAATTTGATTTTTTTAGACTTTTCAGCTTTGAGTTCAAATTTTAAACTTTTCAGTAAGCTGTCTTTCTTACTATAGATTCGATGACCTATGGTATTGAAAAAAGACTTTGGGTCTGAGTCAGGAATACACTTTGATAAAAGAGCTGATTCACACTGCGGAATCTTGGTTTTAAAATCTATTATGAATGTGACAATGCTGTTGTATGTGAGTGAATCATTCACTTCTTGACACTTCAGGTAAAAGGCATGTAAAAAATCAAAAAGAACATCAAAGGAACAGATATCATTTTCAAATTTTTCTAAAATATCTGGGTTTAAATAGTTCATTTTGAAGTAATCATTGAAAACTTCCCACTTCCCCTTGTATCCAAGCATGTTATTGGAGTCCAAATCTATATTTGTGGAGTACACTTTCAAGGCTTCCTTGAACTTCTTGAGCATGTTCAAGCATTTACCCTTGAGCAACATAGCCAGGTAAGCTTTGTTGTCTATCTCTAAAATGTATTCACACCATTCTATACAGTCATCAAAGTTTTTTTTTACAAAGTCGTCTTTGGCATTTTTCATATACCCCTTTATGGTCAAGAGATCTGACTCTGATAGTTTACTATTGTTTTTCGTCTTCGCCATCGTACTTGCTAATTCAATTATACCCTTTTCCAAGTATTATATATGTTATAATATAAATATGTGAAGGTGTAGTTGGTTATGTATTCATTAGAACTAGTGCTAACATTTGAAAGATCGACTATTTGAAAAAAAATATATGTGGAAGAATAATGAGCTTTCGCAGTATCAATCATGAAGGAACGGTATTTGTATTTGTTTTTTTTTATAAGATGGTCACATGACATATTGTCACCTGAAGTAAACAAGCTAAAGTTGACGTGTCAAGCTTTGACAGAGTTGGGGAAAAACATCGAATATCTATCCTCAATGTTTCCACTATGATCACTATACATAATTTGTATTCCATTACGGTCATAACATCAAAAAGAGTAACTAGGAAATATAACCTGTTTATATAACAGCATTAATAAAACAATATGATCAATAGAAGTGAATCTACAAACTTCAGTAACCTATCTTCGGATTTGATACAAAACTTCAAGCAACTGTTCAAGTTCATTGATATAGACAACGATAACAGTATTAACAAAAATGATATACAGAAACTAGTAAAAATAATCAACTTGAACGACAAGATTGATGTCAATGAAATGTTCCCTGCCGGCTCTGATTCAATCACATATCCTGAATTTCTGTCCATCATGGGCAAACTGTTTCAAGGTTTCCCAAATGATCAACAACTACGAAAGGCATTACTGAGCTTTGCAGAAGAATCTAATCAAATGGATCTGAATAAAATAGATGCTGAGAAACTATTTTCATACTTACATAAAACAGATTTCTACATTAAAGAGCAAGACGCTTTCTTAAAACAATGGAAGCGCTTTATTTTGCTTGAGAATGGAACGACTTATTTCTTGGGAGAAAGTTTCTTAAAGACTTTTGAATGAGTCTTATTGAGCATGATGGTGTATAACGCATGTTATTTCTTCTATTCAAAGCAGAATTACGGTGATACATATTAATACTTCAAAATATTTTCAGTTTCTTTGTAAAATAAAAAATAAAAATAAAAACAAATATTTCTCAACAAATTATATAATCTATTTAAAGATACATATATTAATTTACTATCATATATATTACCACCCATGTATAAATCAAAAGTAAAAATAAATATATTGAGCCAAAAGCTTAAACAGTTTATTCATTATAATTAGAAATCAACAATCAACTCAGTGGCATACCAATCTTCAAATGAGCCATCTGGTAAGTATCTTCTGATGACCAAAGGTATTTTGTTTTCTTCTAGTTCCTTCGTGGCTATCTTCAAAGTATCAGTTTCACCATCCAATGTAACAAAGATAGGAGCATTCATACTGATTTGAAGAGATCTAGCCCCCAAAATTCTGGCTCTTTCATACTTAGTCATATATGGGGTGGTTGTTCTATCTTCTTTCTTAATGGCTTTTTCCTTCAATGATTGTAGTTTGTTGAATCCGGCGGAGTTGTGTTGCTCCATGATTTCTTGATCAAACTGGGCAGCACCAGAGGCAATTATGATTTCTTGTGCTTCTTGTTTGGTTTCAGTGTTTTCTGGTTGTACTTCTATGTTTTCATTATCAGAAAATTCCTCCATTTCTTTATCGAAATCAGCGTATTGCTCATCAGCGTTGTCGTTGTATGCTTCTTCTCTGTCAGACATTGTGTAGTTTGTATATGGTTGTATAGCTCACAAGTTTATAACTGTTATTCTTTTTGCTATAATAGAAATTTCTTTAATTATGATTTAATAATACATGCTAAATTATGTTGAAAACGTGAAGTTCATGGGATCGAAAAAAAAAAAAGAAAAAAAAAAGAAACGGGAGGAAATTTTGCTTAACTGACTCGCTACACAGTGAAAATAAAAAAATATAGATATTACTTTAATGGGATATAAAATCAAAGGGAGACAATCACCAAAGATTGGAATTTAAGTATTCATCAATACTCACCGATAACCACGAGTATAAGTAACTCATTTTCTACATAAAATATATACAATGTATTCCGAAGATCTACGACACTTCCAAAGCAATAATTCCTATGAACTTTCCTCAGTAAACGATCAGCTTGATGCAGGCAACATACCACAAGATCTAAGTGTAACTGAATTAACCAACTTTTTCTTGAAAGATGAAGTTACTTCTATGTCTAACAACCAGCTTGCTATTGAAAAGGATGGTAATGGCCTGCAAAAATCTGTAGCAGCCTCGGAAAGCACTATTTTAGACACTGCTAGTCAAACCTTCAAAAGCTCAAATGCAAAAAGAATAAAGAAACACAGATGTACATATCCGGATTGTAACAAGATGTTTTCCAGGCCCTCGGTATTAAAGGAGCATATTCAAACAAAGCATTTGAACATAAGAAAATATAAGTGCACAGAGTGTGATCAGAGATATACGAAAAAGCTCCACTTACAAAGACATTACATAAGTGCCCATTCCATTGACGATAAGCCCTTCAAATGTAAATTTTGTGATAAAAAACTACTCACAAAACAGCATCTTGATACACACGAAAGAACGCATATAAAGCCTTTCCGATGCAAGTTCAATGACCAGTGTGAAGCTGGTTTCACCACACAGAAGCTTCTTGATGGACACATAGAAAGGGCCCATTTGAGCAAACATGAAGAAAAGCTAACTTGCCAGTTCTGCAAGCAAAAGCTCCAGTCCCCCTCAAAGCTCAAACAACACATCTTAAAGCATCATAATGACACCAGCTGTCTGCTTCCTGTTTCTCTAGAGGATAAGAAATTGATTGATTTGCAAATGTCCCTAAAAATTAAACGCTACCAATGCTCGGCTACAGAATGTAACAAAACATTTACCACATGGTCTCTATACCAACAACACATGAAGAAAGACCATCCCAAGTTAGAGTGTCTTATTTGTAAGAAAAAATGTGTTGGTGAATCTGGTTTACAAATGCATATGATGGTCCATGATGGTAGCATGATAAACAAAATTTGGAAATGTTTGATATGTCAAGAAAAGTTTGCTAAGAAAAACGAATTATCTGAACATTGTAAAGGTTCTCATGAACTGGACATAGGCCACAACACAGACAATCTGAACGAGGGTGTTGAGGAAAATGAGTATATTGTTAGAAAAAAAATCAAAACCACTAATCTGGATCTGTGGAAGTCAAACATCAAAGTTCTTAATAAAATCGACAGCGGGGAGTCCATGGCCGAGGTTCTGCTGAACTCTCTGGGTAAAAAGTATCAATGTTCAGTTCCAAACTGTTATAGAAAATTCAAAAATAAAGAAAACTATCAAATTCATCTAGAAAAACATGAGGATTACATCAAGAAAATGAATATTTTAGAAAGTAAAGATGACGGTAAGTAACATTAATCTAGCTTTATTATTTATTTTATATTTCTTTTAGGAAAACTTTAATAGTAAATTATATAACATACTGCTTAAATCACTTCTTTGTCTCATTTGGTTACTTCTTTCAAATTTAATTTACTAGTTACTATCCCCCATAAAAAACAATAAGTCGTCTTCATCATTATAACTACTATGTTCTGTTCTCTTTCCGTTGTTTTGGTCGCCAATCCTCGTTGGTTCATCGTTGTTTATTTCAATTTTTGGTTCATTCATTTCATTATTCTGGGTGCCTTTTGTTGGGGATATTTTTTTATTGCTCAAACTGCCTTTGGGCTTTTCAAAATCTGCATATACAGCGGATGTATCAGCCACCGCTAGAGAAACATTGTCCAAACTGGCCTTTCTGGAGGCTATGTTGGATGACAATGAATGAGCAATATTTGAGCCTGGTGATCCGCTGTACCTATTTCCGTTATTCAATGAAACTGAAAACCTAGGTGCAGAGAACGAAGAAGATGCAGATGATCTTCTTCTACCAGCTTTGTCCATGTTTCTGATGGCTGCTATATCCTTTGGACTTGATACTGCTGATACAGAGCCAATATCCTTTCTTTTAGAATCGCTGGGATCGTTTGAATCATGTTCCATTTGTGAGTATATGGAGTTTCGACTGGTACTCCGCATCATCCTCTTTGAAGATTCTAATGATGCTCGTCTGCTTTTATCCAACACAGCTTTGATATTCTCAGCATCAAATCCTTCAGTGGGAGAAAACCCATACTGATTAAACCCGGACTCCGTATCTTCAATCACTCTCTCCCTAGGGGTTGAATTTTTCCGTGAATTGACCATGCTACTGGAGCTCATGTTCCTGTAATTTGCCAATGCATCTGCATATTTGTTGTTTTTAATGGTTCTCTCGATTCCGCTGACGATATTATCAGAATCCTCAATTTTCATTTCCTTAAACTTGTAAATTGATTCAGTAATGCTTTGTGATTCTTCTAGTTTTTCTTCCCTCATTAAACAGCGCTTATCCTCTTTGTATCTTGTTGAGTCCTCATTGATCAAGTTCAAAAACTCATCAATTTCATCATTACTTTTGCTTTCATTTTTAATGCTTCCTCTTGAAAATTTGCGATCATTTAACACAGAAGTGTAGTGGTTACCAGACGCATTTGATTGTCTTTTCAAAATGTTTTCATGTTGTGAAGCGTGTTTATTTTCTGAGTGTAAGCTTCCTACAGAGTGATGGACCCCAGATTCCACATTATTTTGTGATATCAAGGACTCAGATGATGTGTAGTTTTGAGAAGCTTGTGGCAATATGTTGTTTGATGAGCTGTTACTTGATCTGTGCGCTCTTAAGGTTGCAATAACAGAAGAGTTGGATGGATTTCTTGTCAAAGAATTTGATATAACAGAACCAACAGAGCCCACTTTGAAGTTGCTTTGAAATTGTAGTGAACCTCGGTTGTGGTTGTTCAAGGATTTCTTACTTCCATTGCTGCGAATTGGATCACTAGATAATACACTATGGCCTGAATCAATACTGCTATGATGATTGATATTAGGGGAGAGTCCTTGGGTATTAATGATATTGAAATGAGGTCCGTTTACTTGCTTAGAAGACAGTATCTGATTAACCTCTTGCTGGTTCAAAACAAAGAAGCTTACGTTTTGTCGATATGAAACATTTACTCTCAACAAGCCTAAATCAGTTTCTAATGGTAAAACGCTTTTCTGTTCCAAGTGATTTTGTGAGTTTACCCCCAAAGGTTTGCTTAGGCCTATTCTGCCTTTAGAGAGGATAGGCTTTGATCCGTCTAAGATTCTTGTAGATACTCTAACAGCAGGAAATTTGCCAGATTCTTCTTCACTATATGCCTTTTCATGTAACTCTTGAGCAGGTAGCGTTTTCAATAAAGATACCAAGTATCTCAAAAATATCAGGAATTTGCTGTCCACAAAGTCCTTGAATGAGATATCCTGTCTTTCCTCATTCTCAAAAGTGTTGAAATGTAAAGCATCTGGAGTTGAATCTTCAAAATCTAATTCCAATAACCATCTTTCTAGAACTATCTCGTTTTTTCTTCCGCCTTTACAAACTAAAACAGATCTTGCCAATGTATCACTATCAATAGCAGATCCTGTTATGTTAGGTAAAGATGATTGAGAATCTTCATTTGAATCTTTTTTTATTATGTACAAGTTTTGATTAGGTTCCAAATTTATTAAATCCAAATAGGTTTCAATGACTAGTGGCGGTGGGTATTTGGACTCCTTCTTTCTATAGCTTTCGTATAGCTTTTCAACGTCAATATCTCTCCACAAGCTGATATGTTGCTCATTCTCCAAGTATTTTGTGTGGAACGTTGCGATGTTTTCTATAATGTTTCTATCCGGATTGCTGTGTTCTTCCATGTCTTCCTCGTTATTTCTCACAAAGTATAACGATTTGGAGTTGCTGATGAGCATGGTGGTTTTCACAAAGAACATTTGAATCAAATTGGCTTCATTCAATTTCTTCTCATCTTTATTTGAGGAGAGAAATAAACTGTTTTGTAAAAAACTATTATAGCTCTCATTAAGGTTAGCCTCAGACATCTGGTATGTAAAAGCTTAATGATCAACTGTGATGCTTTATAAGATTATGAACCTTCACTCCACATATAAAAAAGACAAAGATATCAATATATAAGCTGTATTGAATGATGTTCCCTTTTGTCTGATAGTTAGTATACTGTGTGATTTTCTATTAATGATATGTTTTCTTGGATAGCTTTGTGTTTTTTTTCTTATTATGAATATATAATGAGTGATTATATAAAAAAGGTGTGTTTTTATTATTATTATTTTTTTTTTCGAAGGCAAAGATAAAAATTAATGTGTAATGAGATTATCGTGTTAAAAAAATGTGTGGGTCTCTTCTTCTTCTTTTTTTTTGCCCTGTAAATTTGCTGCCAGAGAAACGCGTCTTATCTAGGATTATTACTTTTTTCTACGATAAGAAAACCTTCACTTCGTAAATCTGTGTTTGATGAGTTTGCCATTAATCAATACATGTCCTTGCAATATAAAATAAGTAGGTTAAGTTGTATTTACTTTTTAGAAAACTTCTTGATACACCTTTTGTTTGATATCTCGCTATTCATTGTCATAGCCAAGAGATAATTTTGGTGGGTGATAGTTTTACAACAAAGCTCTATGTAGATCCACCACGTTGATATGATTTTCAATTTTTTGTTTCTCAAATCAAAGCTCAAAGATGTACACAAATATGTAATAAGCTAGTGGTTTATAGAGGAGCATTAGTCCAATTATAAAACAACGCAGCCTTAATACCTAGCTTGGATATATCGGTCTGCGATCAATCTTGAATGTTCAACCTATTACTTAAACATATCACAAATGACAAAAACCACACGCAATAAAGAAGCTTTAGTATATACTAAATATCTTCAATATTCTAAAGGGTCTGATAGGTCTAATGGAAGTCTTTAAATTTTTTGCTTCTATGAAACACGGTAATTTTTTATTTGGCAAGATAGATTCAGAAATTAAACAATCCAAAAAATATAACTATCCCTAAATATCATATAAGACAGATATAGACTTAATAAGCTTTTCTTGTTTTCTGCTTCCATCTTAATTAAATAATAGAATATTTTATAAACTCCTACATTAAATTTCGTTTAACTAGTTTAGAAAAGAATTATATGTCTGTACCTAAACATTGGAAGAATTTAAATTTTTTTTTTTTTTTCAACTTTACTAATAGTGCAAATAAAGCCTTAAAGCTTGAGCCTTTTCAAGCTATTTTTCTATGACTATTGCTATACCCATTAGCTCTGTGTGCATTCTGTATTCATCAGTGATCAGGTATCTCCATTAGTGCGGATGTTCCAAAAGGGACCAAAATCAACTAAGCTGGGAATATATCTTAAAAAGTATATCAACAGAAGCCCATTTGATTACTATTCAGAATAAAAAGCATATTCCATTTCTTCAATGATTAATGATTCCAATACAGAACCTCACATCTCATAAATGTATAGACTACGGTAAACAAAACCATAAAGGCCACACACAGATAAAGATAATCATATTACTGCTTATAGTTAACACAGAAAAATTTTTGTGTGTAAAATAATTAAGAGCCATGATAGTATAGTGGTTAGTACTCTTCGTTGTGGCCGAGGCGACCCAGATTCGATTTCTGGTCATGGCAGCTGTAATTATTTTTTTTAATTTTTTATTTGATGCTAAAATGTCACGTGATCTCCTGTAAAAAGTTTAGTAATTATTGAGTTCTTCTAACTTGCTTTCACTTTTTTTTACAAACAAAATACGATTAACAAAGATATTCTTATACTATGAACTTTTTTACAATCCAAGCTAATCATATTCTCTTAATTATAATTATTCTTAAAAGCGGGATTTTATAATATGAGCAAAATTATTAAGGAAGATCTTTTTTTTGTAATATAATAGCAGATACCTTATTGTGTGTATGCTACATTATGACAAGATTTTTTTTTTTATATTCTGTTTGATTCTTATTGAAGTCAACTGTGTTTGTAACCATTGATGTGATCTAAGTTATTATAACAAAGATATCTGAATAATTAGGTTTTTTTTATTATTCTTTCTTAATTTTTACATTTTTCTGAACATGTGTTATGGAACAGCGAAGATGATCATTCATTGATCGACTTGTTTTTATATGAGGTTGTACATTGCAATTTCACATTTTGACAGCTAATTCATACTTTAAAAGGTTACTATAATGTATAGTATTTTGAATATGTCACCGCTGCTTACACCAACTTTATGGTAATTCATTGTATTTATTTAGTGTTCTTTACATTCTATGTATTACTTGTGCTCATCATGCACTTGATAGGCTTGATTGAAGGATGAAAATATTCATTAATGGTGGGGACAATATAATATTACTACGCTATTTCCTGTTTTTTCTAAAGACTTTGTGAAAACAATAACTGGATAAACACTTCCTTTCATTTGTTCAGTTTGTTAAAAAAAACTGCATGTCCAGGCAAAATAATTACTTGTTTGAATTGATTAAGTCTCTAGTTTTAATAGAATATAAATGATAAAGCAATTTTTCTGATATTAAATTTTGCCATGATAGTATAGTGGTTAGTACTCTTCGTTGTGGCCGAGGCGACCCAGATTCGATTTCTGGTCATGGCAAGTTTTTTTAGAATAATTAGCTAAATTTAGTTAATATTTTTTTTTTAGTTTGAAAATATCACGTAAATCTTTATTTTTACTCCATCAAAAATTTTAAAAGGTTTACAATTTAAAAACATTGTATATTTATTATTATTATTTAGTTAAAAAGTATGTAAACTTAATTTTTGAGCTTGTTATCTAATTTGCAATATAGATGTACTAAGATGAAGAGTTGCATTATTATCATTATCAGACTGTGGTAATATATAAAATGAGCTTAAATAAAACTATGGTATATTGTTATTTGAGTTTTGTCTTGAAAGAATGATCTATAGGCATCTCACCAGTTAGAAAAATAGATAGTAAAAGACAAATAAGAATAGAAGAGCCCAAATAACAATTAAAGAAATGATATTTTGAGCACCGAACTTGTAGACGTATAATTCCTTTAGTTGGGCAAGGTACAAAATCATGACCTTACTGCTCAATTTACTTTCACCTTCAGTTCTGACCCCAAAGCTGAATGGTTGTTCACCAATCAAAGCGTCATCAAAAGGAAGCTTTACCAAAAGATCCAGGGCAATCTTGAAACCCTTAGCGTTGATGGAGCCTTCTGGGGCCTTGGCCAATTCGTTCTTTTGAACACCAAAGAAACCAGACATTGGATCGGAGGCCAAAGTCAGAGGCTTGGCCATCATTCTGGCACCGCTTGAAATAACTCTTCTGTACAATGGCCAGTCCTTGTCCATTTCCACACCAGCAGCGTATCTGGTACCAATAACAAATGGATGCATTCTCAATCTTGCCAATAGCTCTGGAACGTATTCAGGAGGATGTTGAAGATCAGCATCCATACAAACAAGGTATTCACCCTTGGATTCGTAGAAACCCTTTAGTACAGCTGAAGATAATCCTCTTTCAGTGGTTCTAACAATGATTTTGACATTGTAGCCTTTCTTTTGTAGGGCTTCAACTTCCTCAACAGATCCGTCTTTGGAGTTATCGTCGACAAATATCAACTCAGATTTTGCTGAACCTTCCTCACCCAAGGCTTTGAATAGTCTTTCAGTTAAAGGTTTGATGTTTAGTTTTTCGTGATAAGCTGGAACAACAATGGAGTTTTCAATAGCCATTTTTTTTACAAGTATTGATAGTGTTTTTTTGGTGCTTTTATGTATATTATTTTTCCTGTATTACCAATCATAAGGGCCTTATGAAACTTGATAAACATGAACAGCTGTTCCAAAAAAAAAAAAAAAATCAAAAAAGGTGAGATCAAGGGTAGCGTCTGTGCTTTGATTTTCGGAAAGAATTCCATAGAAGGGAAGTCCCACTCTATGAAAATTTTTCATCGCTCTTCTTGATCATAACTTTATGGTCGACATATATATACCACTATGCTTTTATGATATACTTAAATCAAGTATCCTTATGACTTATCATCAATACAGTGTTACATCTGATGAAACAGTCACCTATCTTGCCTGTTTCCTTGTCTTTTATGACCTCAACTGTATCCTGTAATCTCAAATTGAAATAGTCATCTATGGACAGTAGTCTTCCCTTGTAAACCGAGTCATTAAACTTTAAATGAACCTCTACGTTCTCTCCGTACAAAGACACCAGAAAGTGTGTTGGTAGTAAAAAGTCCTGTGCAGCTTCAGAATCTTTATCTTTCAAAGTCTCGTTTTCTGTTAGTAGCTTATACTTTAGAGTAGGTTCTTTATTTTTCTTGTTACCGTTTCCTTTGGTTTTTATTTCATTATCCTTTTTCGTTATGTTCGGGAGTTTCACAATTGCACTTTTAGTTTCTTGCTTTTGATTCTTTTTGATTGCCATATTATATGTCCGCTTAGTGTACTCTGAGAAATGTGCTGCTCTTTGTGAAACCGTTATAACAGTAAATATAAGCAAGACAATGTATAAAGTGCTTAATTCTACTTTATATGTATTTTGGTATTTGTTTGTGCAATTTCTATTTTCAAAAAAGCAAAATTATAGATATAGCAACAAGTTCTTAAGGTTCAAAAGACAATGATTACTTAGTTTAAAAAATAATTGAATTCTTCCCACATCCAAAAAAAAAAAGCAAAAAAAGGAAAATAAAAAATAAAAAATAAAAAGGAAGTAGTATACCCGATGAAGACAACCGAACAAGCATTATATATTATCTATTCTAAACACAAACCAGATTCAGTTTCTTTCCACATTTTGTATCTTCATTATTCTTGTCATCACAGTTGACAGTTGTGTATTCCTTATACAACAAGAATTTTATCATTCCTAGTAGCACCAATGCCAATCCAATAACATAAACCAATGTCATTGCATAGAAGAAATTACTGTTACCAGACCCTACTGTTATCCATAAGTGATAGAATACAGGCAACAAAACCAAACTATGAATAACTAGCAGTGCAATGATCAGCTTGTTTTGTATAACGTTCATGTCAAACCATGATACAAACGCAGTTAAAATGAGTCCCAGTTCGCCAACTGTTGGATATGGCTTGAACATTGTTATCCATGTGAACAAGATAATTGCACCGTGTAAAGGATATCTTTTGAATCTTAGGAATATTGGAATAACAAAAATGTAGCAATAGCCATTGAAGACAAATTTGAAGAAGTTTCTGTATTCTTGGAACATTTCAGTGAAGAAATACCACCATAATCCAATGTTTGGGTACTGTTCTTTGAACAAAACACACGAAAGGATGACATTTTGAATGAAGTTTGGGTTGATCAGATATGATATACCATACATTGAAGTTAGAACTGATAAAAAGCAAATAGCGTATTGCTTTTTTTGTTTAAGTGTTATGAAGAAGTTCAAGCAAACCAAAGCCAATCCTGTATTGTACGCATCCAAATAGGTAGCAATAGCAATGGAAATGGCAGCCTTGTAAATACCATTTTGATTATCTTTGTAGTTTTGACAGTAATATAGAGCCACAAGTATGAAGAGTTGAGTGAAAACAAATTGTGTTTGCATTATTAGGCCCAAAAAAGTCAAAGGATTTAATGTGTATATCCAAAACTTGGTCTTCAAGCTTGTACTTACAAAATGAGAAAGATCCAATCTCAAAAAGTAAAGCAATGTCAACACATCAATGATGGCAAATATGTAAAAGTGAAACTGTTCAGGAACGTTTGCAAACAAAGACACATACAACGGCATCTGGTTGAGATTAGAGCCATTGTTCTTGAATTGTGTGAATAGCATGCATTCTTTCAATGTTTTGTATGAAATAAATGGTGTGTTGAATAGAACATCAATGTATTGGAGCATCATTTGTTCTGCATTGAACATCTTCAAGAGATGCGGAAAGAGAATGTATCTTGTGATGATATACACAACTATAAGCAGCCTATTTGTATAGAACGGAGCCATCTTTAGTCTTGTTGCTAATTATATCCTTTAGACTACTAGAGACAAATATGTGTTTGTTGTTTGGGTTAGAGTAATTTCTTTCATTCTTTGTTTCTATCGATTTTATTATATGAATATTTGATATTTTAATTTTTTTTAATTTTCAAAAAGTTTTCTCTGTGTGTGTATTTTTTTTTTTTGTAACTTTCCAATAAGTGGAGATACACGTGTTTTTTTGGATTGTGTAAGTTTACTCTTTCTGGCGTATCGTTGTTACCCGAACAAAGTGCCACTGAAAAAAAAAAAAGAAAAACTTAAAATTTTTTTTTTTTTCTGTTTTGGCCAAAAAAAGTTAACCACGAAGAAATTCTTGTTTAGTCTTTTTTTTAGAAAAAGGGAACGATGAAAAAAAAAAAAAAAAAACAAACGACAGCATAGTGTTTACACCTTTTCAAATCTTATCGTTCCTTTACTATTAATTAACTTATATTATTAAAAAGTGCACATATTCACCAAAAACAAACATTAAACACAATCTTTCTATCTATACACTAATAGATTTACAGCAATATGGACTTTGATTTGAACGAAGATATCAACGGTATTCGTTTTGCTTGGAATTGCTTCCCACAAACAAAGCAAGAATGTGAAAGAAATGTTGTTCCTTTATCTTGTTTATACACCCCATTGAAGGATATTGAAAACATGCCTGTTGCCAACTACAACCCAGTTGTATGTGCCTCTCAGAAATGTAAGGCTATACTGAATCCTTATTCTGTTATTGATATTTCATCCAAAACCTGGTCTTGTAAGCTATGTAACCATAGAAATAACTTACCTACTCAATACCACGCCATCAGTCAAGAATCCATACCTTTGGAATTGAGCTCTACAACCATTGAATACGTTCATGTTGGAAAGCAAGTTTCTGTTCCTCCTATATTCTTATTTGTTGTTGATCTAACAACAGATGCTGAAAACTTAGAAGCATTGAAGGAGTCAATCATTACTTCCTTATCATTGTTGCCTCCTAACTTATTGGTAGGGTTGGTCACTTATGACAGAAACGTTATGTTGTATGACTTGTCATGTAATGGAATTGAAAAGATTAATGTGTTCAGAGGTGATAGAGAGTATGAAATGGCCCAGATCTCTGAAATCTTATCCGGTGTTAAGGAGACCAATGCCTCCACCGCAGCCAACAACGCTGAAGCATTGAAGAGATTTTTCTTACCTTTGGAACAAGTTGAGTTCAAGTTGACTGAAATCTTGGACAACTTATCTGTTGCCGACTGGCCAATCAATGGTGGTTGCAGACCCTTGAGAGCAACATCATCTGCTTTGAACATTTCCTCATTGTTAATGGAGAAGTGCTACAAAAACTCTTCAGGTAGAATCATCCTATTTTCTTCTGGTCCAGGTACAATGAACCCTGGTCAAATTGTCTCTTCTGAGCTAAAAGACCCCTTAAGATCTCATCATGACATTGACTCTGATAATGCCAAGCACTACAAGAAGGCCGTCAAGTTCTACAACAACATTGCCACAAGATGTGCCAACAATGGACACACCGTTGATATCTTCGGTGGTTCTTATGATCAGGTCGGTGTTTCTGAAATGAAACAATTAACTGACAGCACTGGTGGTGTTTTGTTGCTAACTGATGCATTCTCTACTGCAATCTTCAAGCAATCCTTCCTGAGATTATTCTCCAAGGACGGCGAGGGTTACCTAACCATGGGCTTCAATGGTAGACTGGCTGTGAAGACATCTCCTGACTTGAAGCTACAAGGGTTGATTGGTCATGCCTCTGCTGATGAAGTCAACAAGACTGGCACAATAGGAGCTTCAAATGTTTCCTTGAACACCGTTGGTATTGGTGGTACTTCATCTTGGAAAATGTCCTCCATTTCTCCATACCACAACTATGCCATTTACTTTGAGATGGCCAACACCACTCCTTCCGGTATGGACCAAGGTATGATTAACCAACAACAACAATATCCTTTGGCATACACTCAATTCATTACGACTTATGAACACTCCTCTGGTACCTTAAGAACAAGAGTCACCACTGTTGCCAACGAAATGGTTCCAAATGGCTCTCAAAAGATTGGTTTGTCATTTGATCAAGAAGCTGCTGCTGTTTTGATGGCCAGACTTGCTGTTCACAAGGCTGAAAAGGAAGACGAACAAGATGTAGTTAGATGGATTGATAGAGCTCTCATTAAACTATGCCAATCCTATAGTGACTACACCAAGGGTGATCCTTTGTCATTCAAGTTAAGCAGCAACTTCTCTTTATACCCGCAATTTTTGTTCTACTTGAGAAGATCTCAATTCTTATCAGTTTTCAACAATTCCCCTGATGAAACTGCATTCTACAGACATGTTTTCACCAGAGAAGACTGCACAAACTCATTGATCATGATACAGCCTACCTTGACTTCCTACTCAATGGAAAGTGAACCAGAACCTGTCCTATTAGATTCCATTTCTGTCAAGCCAAACACTATTTTGCTTTTGGATACTTTCTTCTATATTTTGATTTACCACGGTGAACAAGTCGCTCAATGGAGAAAGGCTGGCTACCAAAACGACCCTACTTATCAAGACTTCAAGAACTTATTGGAAGAACCTAAATTGGAAGCTGCTGAGCTATTGGTCGATAGATTCCCACTTCCAAGATTCATTGATACAGAGTACGGTGGTTCTCAATCCAGATTCTTGATGAGTAAGTTGAATCCTTCAGTTGCATACACCGACCAAGACTACTCAGCAGGTAATATTGTATTGACTGATGATGTTTCTTTACAAACTTTCATGAAGCACCTACAATCCGTTGTTGTTAATGATGAGCAATAAAAGTAAGTCAAAACTTTTGGTTTTATTGACTTCTATCAAAAATGGGGATTCACGATATATATAAAATTTGAATTTCAAGAACACATACTTAATCTCACAAAAAAATTAAATTAAAAAAATTAAAAAAGACTTGACCCTATCTTTTACTAAAGCTATATTTCAATGATAGGCATTTCATCGTTTTTGGCATCGAACAGAAGTAAGTTGTTTATGAGCTTTGTTTTGTTCAAGCTACTGATGAAATCCTGAACCAAAGCGGCTCCTATAATAGCAGAAACAGCAGGCAGTTCAATTCCCTTACACTTATTGAAATATTCGTCAGTGGAAAATATGCTAGGATTTAATGAATTCAACATAAATGGAATTGTTGTGTTTGACTTGAGGTTTCTTAGCTGCCTGTTGTTGAATTGATTTGAAATGCATTCTTCAGTACTTAGCTTCTCTATCATTTCTCTATATGATATGAACTTGTTCAAAGTCTTCATGACTATTTTCATATTTCCATCCTCTTCATTTTTCACTAATTCCTTGGATACCAGTTCAGTGTTCTTCGTAAGTTTAATAGGAAAATGACCCTTGGAAATCATTTCCGTTTCTCTCTCAATCTGGACTGCATCATTCTTGATATCTAGCAACCTTTCGGACAAAGAGATTCTGGATATGTAATCAACAAAGATCATACTGGATAAACCATACGATTGTGTAATGTACATTGGAAGGTTCAGTTCACGTGTTATATCATTTACTTGACATAAAAACTGATTATCTAAGATTTCTGTGATTATAACCAGGTCAAATTTGTTTAGAAATAATTTGTCAAGTAGCAGTTTGTTTGTATCTGAAGTAATGGTTGTAAGTTTACATCTAGGATTCATGTCCTTCATGTTTGTTTCAGCTATATCCAGCCTTTTCACCTTTCCTGTCATGTTTTCAATGTTAGATTTGTATATGAAGAATTGGTTGTAATAAGTGTTGACGTCTTCAATATCAATTACATGTTCATCTAAGACTGTGATGTTTCCAATACCTGAAAGTAGCAGATTCTTCATAATCTCGGTACCAACACCGTTTAGGTTGACAACCAAAACATTACTTTTCAAAATCAACTTTTGGGTAGACATACCCCATAGTCTAATTTGTCTATCATACAGTTCAACATCAACTTTATCTTCTGAGCTCATGATATAGAACTTGTTACGAATGTCTTTGGGTAATAGGTGTAAATAACTTAAACTTTGAAACTAATCCTTTTCTTTTTCAAACAAAAAATAATGAAAAACTGAATAAAGGTTTCCATGTTGGAATTTGATATTTGGTTTAGCCAAAAAAAAAATAAAAAAAAAAGAAAAAGAACGTCGTTATTTGGCGGTAGAGGGAAAAAATAGCGTGGGAAAAAAAACACAGTGTAGCATTTTTAGTAATTGCTTAATGATTTCTTTAACCTGAAACAAATCAGAAAATATGGATGAAAGCATTGTAGAAAACTGAAAGAATACAACACTCCCCAAAACACACACGATGAATTTGAATACAATTCTAAACAATGACTTTAGCAGCATACTAAAAAGCCACAAGTCTCCCAGTTTCAGCGATTCCACTTCAACGGAACAGAAAAAGGTTTATCAATTGCCATGCTACTTTTCTCAAGAACAACTGGATTTATACAAAAAGGTGATCCAACTTCATTATAGTGACATACTTCAGCTAATAAACAACGACTCTAAAGACATGTCTGACTATACGAAGAACTCCATGGACTTATTGGCCATCAATTTGGAATCAGTATCCATTCACCCCTATGTTCTGATCATGAGCAAGCTACCTAACTCCAATAGGCAATTGGTTTTCAAAGAGTTTGTTAAAACTCAACTTTTGAACAACTCTGGGAAGCTTTACGCCCTGAAAATGCTTATAGAAAACATCAAGGAAACCAAATTGAAAAAAAATGTTGTTGTTTATTTCAGAGGTGATTTTAACATCAACAATCTATATGATTTTGAAGATACAAGATACAAGCATTTATCATACATTCCTGGTGACATTTTACAGGAAATACAATTAAGAAGAAACACAGTATCTGACTTACAAATTGGTGAGATAAAGTCAGAAGACGCTAATGATGAAGACAGTGACTTGGAGAATCTAGCGAAGGCAAACATTGATGAAACCATGAATCCAGCAAATTCCAAAGAAAATTCAGGAGAGAATTTGATTGATAGTGATTCAGGAGAGGAGGCTAGTAAGAAGAAAGGCAAGAACCTAAAGGCTTTTAATGCAAAGTCCATCGAAGAAGACTCCATCCAAAGCAGTATAGGAGGAAGATCCAAATCAACCTTGAGCAGCACCACACAACCAACAAGAATTTGCGATATACTGGAGGCCGTTTTGACAGCAAGCTTAACTCCGAAGAACACTGGCAAGATCCATGTACTAAGATATGATGGAAAGAAAGGACTGAAAAGGGATATTAAGAGTCCATCAAGCACGGACACTACCAGCAATGACAATGAAAATAGGGGAGCTAATGGCAAGAAAAACAACGGACTCAAAGATGAACTGGCTGTTCATTTAGTGTCAAACATGGAGGTTGAATGTCCTGTTGAGACTGCTGATTTGGTGATTACCTTAGATTCATGCTCACCACCCAAGGGGTTCGTCCCTTTACAAAATGTAGATACAATTTCATTGTTTACGCCGTATTCAATTGACTACTTTTTGAAGCTGAAGGAGCTGAACTCGTCAATGGGAGTGAAAGATGTAATCATGAATGTTATTTGCAACAGAGATAGAGCAGGAACATTGAATGATTCTTGGATTTCAGAGTACTTAAACGGTCTACAAAACGTGTTGCCTTTGCAAAGCAACTCGATCTTCAAAAACAAGGAATACTTTAGCTTCAAAAACTTTACAAAAGGAACAAAGCAACTGACGGAACAGATACTGGAAAATTCAGATGATTTGTACGGTGACTTTTTAGAGAATTATGTCAATGGATTAGATTCAGGAGATTCCGTGTTTAATTTCTTGAGATACCTAAAGCATATAGATCATCGTATTAACTTCTCACAACTTTCGGATTCAGACATCACAAGTGTTAGAAAGTTGATCAAAGAAAGGGTTCATTTGAAAGATGACGACATCTTGTTGAATGAAAACACATTCAAAATCACAAAGAACCTTATTGTCAACTTTGATCAAAGAATTCTGTATCAGTTAAACAGAGGCTTGTCAAGATTTAAAACAAAGGATACAAAAAGGGAAATTTCCAATGAGGAAATATTTGATAAAATACAGAATGAAAAAGAGTTAATCAAATATGCGGAAGGATTGAATAAATACATTGATAACGAAATTGTCTTTTTCAATTCTGAATATGACTCTTTAGTCAAAAAAATTGTTGTTAATGGCATCAAATATACAAAAGAAACTAACGAAAAAATAGACCAGGGTCTTCACAAACAGAAATTACTAAGGGAGGAAATATCAAAGCTCAAGGAAGAGTTAATCAAAAAAGAAACTAATGGTATCAACCATGCTAATGAAGCGAACCATTTAAGAAAAAAAATTGATGACAAGTTGAAGGAAATTGAATATCTAAGCTCAGAAATAGAAAAGGCAGATAAATCGATAGTGGACTCCAACAACGAAATAACGACAATACAGCAAAAGATAGAAGCTGTTGAAGCAGAAATTGAATCCAAAATGTCAACCATTACCTCTAAAAAAAGAGAGATTTCCGAAATGCTCAATTCCGACGAAGCCCTAAAAACCAAAGAAATCATAGACGAGACCAACAACCTCTTTACCTTGGTTTCTGAGCTTCCTTTAAAGCGTTCTAAGAGACAGAGAAGAAGATAGATCATGCATATATATTTAGGTTCAACTGTACTTACTCTGTATCATATGAAGTTAATTTTTGAATTGAAACCAGCAGTTAAGATCTGTCCGTCCTTCAAGATTGTTGATGTTAAAAGCTTATCTCCAGCAATAACCATGTCCTTTTTATTATCGTTTATGTTCTCTATATTACCATTCCTCAAGGTGTTTATCTCCACACTGGCGTCTTTGAATCCGGTTGTCACTAGAATATCATCCATCAGGTCCATTGAAGTGACTAGGTTTCCTTGATGTACAAGTTTCACATCGAGCAAACAATCATTAATTCCATCAATGCTTAATTTTCTCAGATCAAATATTTTTAGCTTTCCTTGACCACCAGCTATCAAGGTGTAGTTGTTATTCAAAAGCTTCATATCGTGACACGGCTCCTTGTCCAGATTCTTTGATCTACCAACCAAAAACCCAGATCTAAGATCATGCATTTGAATTTCATTGTTGGTTGCTGTGACAAGAAGATGATCAAAGCTGGATAAGCTCATTGCTGTCAGAGCTGACGTGTATCCATCTTGCCTGTACAAAAGAGCTTCATTGCTATTCAAGTCTAACAGAGACCATGTTTTGTCATGTGATATGGTCAATGCATGGTTTGAAGAGTGATTCAATGAACACATATCTACTATTCTATCCTTATGTATCTGCAACTGTGTAGGTTTCCCAAACTTCATCAATGACAGAGTTCCGTCTTGTGCTCCTGACACAATCAAATCAGAATCCCTGATGTACGAAAGCGCAGAGACTCTGGTGTTGTTGTGATTATAAAGAGTGTTGTGATCGTGTGTATCAATGTTGCAGCTGGAGATATCTCCTCTATGTGTGGAAAATAAAACTTGATTATCTTTGTACTCTACAATTTTGGCTATAGCTCCATTAGCTGTAAAGCTTGATCTTTTCGTAAGTCGAAATGTATTTTTCCCATTAAAGCTAAGATTCCGTTGTGGTTTTGTTTGAATATAACGTGGATAACTTTTAATAAGTTCTAGTCTAAAGTTTATAGTATGTAAGTTGGCTGGAGTGTAAAAGTCATCTTCAGGTACTAAATCAGTCATATTTGTAACCAGGTGTTTATCAGACGGTCATTGAGTTTATCTTTTTTAATTTTTTAGCAAAGTGATGATGATTAATATGATTAAAAAATTATGGTTTTAATTTATAGAAATAAAAAAATATACATATTAATAATATACATGAAAAAAAAAAAACAGTAAATCATGATGTGTTGAAATAGAAGAATTACTAAAGACACCAAAAAGAAAAAATAGAAAGAAAAAAGAAAAACACTTCAAATCAATGTCTGTTGACAAGCTACTTATAGCTAAATTCATTGATGAATCTAATGTTCAGCTAAATGATGAATCCCATCTAGAATTTTACATGTCTCAGCACTTGAGAATGAATGGGCTGTACTGGACAGTTATCTCTGAACAAATGATAGATCAAGAAATTGATGAAGTTCAAAAGAACGAACTTGTGGCATGGATAATGGAGTGCCATGATAATGGAACGGGTGCATTTTCTTCCTATCCTGGACATGACTCTCACATTCTATCAACTCTATCTGCAATCCAGCTTTTGATAATATTCGATAACATAGAGTTTTTAACAGAGAAAGTATTCCCTAAAGTTTTTCGATACATCAAAAGCCTCCAACTTGAAAATGGTGCATTCAAGGGAGATACATTCACCGAAGAGTTAGACACTAGATACTCGTACAATAGCTTGCACATACTTTATTACATCAAAAAATACACACCGCAGCTGTTTAAGCAGAATGAATTACACACGTTAGTTGAGAATGGATTGAGATACTTGAAAAGATGCTTCAACAATGACGGTGGCTTTGGTCTTAAACCACAAAGAGAATCCCACGGGGCCCATGTATGGACATCATTTGCCAGTTTTGCCATCTGGGATGAGATAGACAATTACTTCAGCAAACAGGAACTAGAGGACATGAAGTGGTGGCTTAGTGAAAGACAAAACAAGGACGGTGGGCTGAACGGAAGACCTTGTAAATTATCTGATTGTTGCTACTCATGGTGGTGTTTGGCTTCTTTGAAACTCATCAATTACAGTAAGCACTTTGAAGAAAATAAACTTGACTGTTTGCAATCCATTGACCTACAGAAGCTAAAGCAGTTTATTATACAGTGTCAGGATAATGCTAATGGTGGGATTTCAGATAGACCAGGAAATGTTGTTGACATTTTCCATACCTGCTTTGGACTGACAGGAATGTCCCTTATTGAGGAAATCCTTGGTGAACAAAATTTCAAAAAAATTGATCCTCGTTTCTGTATGTTGAAAGATATAATAGATTCCAATTGATATATAGATACATCAACGAAATATAAGAGAGTATATATTTGTATTTCAGTGTCCTTTATAGTTTCAGCTCTTTCCAGAAATACTTTCTTAAACAAGGTGCGTACTCCCACCATCCATAGATGGATGCCTCCGAATTGGAAACAAATTTACCAGTATTGACTGCCTGCACTCCGTTGAAAAATGTATTGTAAGAAGAGGCTGATGTGTCAACCAAAACTATACTTGTGGGTAGAGGATTCAATTGCAGGAAATAGTCAAAGTTCCAGTTTATGATGTTCTTGTGGAAAAATAGATGTTGCTGAGAAATCAATGTTTTCACTACTTTATACTTTTCTTTCTTTTTATTCTCCATTTGGTCTAGTATATCATCTTTTTTGTCTGTGGGGGTCTCTAGATCATTTTCCAAATCATTGTTAATGAATTGATTGTAGTACTTGTTGTTCACAATTACAATCTCTTGGTTGAGGTATATTAGTTTGACAGGATTACTCTTAAAGTGACAGTTCTTCAAAACACTAGGGTAATTGTGATTCTTTACAAAAAAGTTTGGTATGCCTGACTTAGGATAGACATCATCTGAGCCAAACCAAGGATCATTTTCACCGGGAACAAAAATAAACTGCGTCTTTGAATTCAGCAATGCTTGATATTTGTTGATTATGCCAAACAAGGAGTTGAAGTTTTCGCTGTAGTTTTTGTATACGTTCCCTGAATTCGACATGATATCCACTTTCAAACTTTTGGATACAAAGGAGCCTTGGAACACTATGAATCTAGGAATGGCTAATGTATCTGCTTGGAAGGTTTCTAGAACCTTATCAATACCATCGAGAACCTTCTGATCATCTAAAAACATGTCTCCTCCCAAAAATGCAATCCAGTTTTTTTTCAACTTCAAATTAATATCCTCTAGTTTCAAGAAGAAATCTTCATTTAGAACGTATTTTTGCTCAGTGTTGATGCCGAGGTAATCCATCTTGTTTAATCTTTTGGAGATAGTCACTGGTCTGGGTTCATTGTAAGGAAAACTGATATATTTGACATGGAATACCTCGCCAATGGTGAAGTAGATCCCCTTTAAAATAAGAACTTCTCCAGAAATCAAATAATAATCATTGTGGCTGTATTCCGTATTCTCCAAGTTCAGCTTGACAACACCACTAGGGTCTTCCAAGACCCATTCGTTTCTAAAGTTTTTTCTTATAATACCACATATAGTGAACACCTCTTCATTTCTCCCCAAAAGATCCTTGATGGGATTAAACTTCACTTCTGAGTTACTATTTTTGAGATGCTTTGATTTAATTAGCTCTATTCTATTGATTAATGTTTGAGGCTTTTTCAATGGGTCAATGATATTTTTGTGTTTGTGTTCCATGTTTGCAAACACTGACCCGTTCAAAGTAAAGCCTTTTTGGTGGTGATCATAATTTAATGACGGAAGTTCATCAAAACTGCAGAATTTTATGAAATTGTGATAGTTCTTTATGATTGATTGCTCTTGCTCAACGTCCATCGAAATATTAACCTGATCTTCTTCAAAGACGATTTCATTTCCCACATCTTGAACAGAAGTGGAGTTGCCAGGCTCAACATCCATACCAGATAGTTCCAAGTTCTCCTTGTTGGACAAATCCAGAGAGTTTTTGGTTTCATATAGATCTTTGTATATTGAAATAATTCTGTCTTTATCCTCAAACTTCTTCCCATAATTTCTTCCGATCCATTCTCTTGCAATGGAATCTATAATTTTCTTTGTTTGGTTGAGCTTGGTTGTTCTCCATTCTTCACCTATGGCTGTGTTACCTATGATATACGCAAGCGTTTGAAGACCTGTGGTGGTTAATAGAAGGTTATGTTGCTTGGTTATGATTCTATAGATGATTGGTCTGATAACATGATTGGGAATATCAACAGGAAGAAAAATGCTCTCCATGGCAGTAATGTGTTGTTGTTTTTGGGTTGTATGTTAACTTTATTATCAAATTTTTAACTTTGAAAGTATTTTTTTTTCTTGTGTTTAGTGTGGAACCATCAAATGCGTTAGTGATTACCGAAAAAGAAAAAGTGAAATTGAACATGTGAGCTTTTGCCATCGCTACCAAGTGTGTTACAATCAAATGAGTGTCAAGACGCGTAGAAAAAAAAAAAAAAAAGGAAGTCAGTTTCCCAAAACAACACAGATAATCCAATTTGGGAGAAAGAAAAAAAAAAAATAAAGTTTAGATTAGCCGCGTAAACAGAAAAAATAGTCCCCCGTAGCAGATAAATCTAGGCAACAGATATTTCATCAGTGAACTTTTGGAGTTATGAAAAAAATAAATAAATGAATGTTAATCATAAACATTTTGAATTGTTGTTTATTTCTTTTTTTTTTTTTTGAAAGAAATGATTTAACTAATGCAAACCCTTTAATAAAAACAAGAAGATCACTAATTAGAAAATAATCACCAAAAAGGAACAATATCAAATCTTTAATAAATACAAACACAAAGTTTCTATCCTATTATTACAACAACTGAAGTTTATAGTTCTATTTCAATTCATACATAAATAAATTTAACAACAACAAAGGAAAAAAAGTAAACACATTTGAATTGATATTTAACGCAAAACATAATGGAAAACAATCAAAACAAATTTAAATCTATTCTTTCTAGAATGAATGTAGATGATAATAAGGTATTATCAAAAAGATCGAAGTTAGATGAAAAGAGAATGAATCCAAGAAATAAATATAAAATTCAAAAATTAAATAGAGTTGGTAAGAAAAAGAGGCAACAGCAACCTTCGATTATTAATAAAATAATTGGATTCTTTACAAGTGGCGATAGCCAAAAGGAATTTCAAAGTGGTGATGATTCTCTGCGTGATATTCAATCAAGATTTCATAACCAAGACCAAGTCAAATCCATCAAGAGGAAATTAACCAGTGCATCAACCAAAAGCACTAAGAGCACTTATGTGGATGATTCGCTATTCAACTTTAAGGGAAAAAACTACTACAAAACAACGCTTCCCAAAAGCCCGTCTCAAGAGGAGTCTCCACTAACCTTAAGGCAACTATCTGACAAGTTGTTGGAATACGAAAAGACTATAAGTCTTTTGGAAAAGAAAGTGAGTGATATGTCCAATGAGGTGGCATTGATGCAGCAGCAGCATAAACAGGACAATGGGTTTGTTGATATGTCGTTGATAGAGGAAAAGAGAAAAATCAATAACCTTCAGTCAAGTGACCTATTGATGGACTTTGAGAACAGCAACAGCAACATAAACGACAGCTTGAGGAAAAGAAACAAACACGGCAACATCATGGCGTTTGACAAGCTGTCTCCGATCAAAAGACAAAACACGTTTTTAGGTCCAGAAAGAACCAGTGTTCTTGATGTTTCGCCAAAGGAGACAGGCAAGGGAAAGGCAAATGCAATAACAAGCTCCCCAACGAAGAAATACAAGGGAAACAAATTGAGTAACACAAACATCACCAGGCTGCTCAGAAACGAGAACAACAACAGCGAGGATTCTTACGATTGGAGACAAATAGAAGAGGATTCCATTTCGTCCAGTGACATTGAATAGGTTATATATTGTACTTTTAAAGAAGGTTTTGGTTATTGTTTTTTTTTGTTTTATGAATGAAAAAGAGTGGTTAAGATTATTTTTTTTTGGTTTTTTCCAAAATATACCAAACATGGTTTCAAAGGGGGGGAAATATAGAAAAAAAAGAAGCAAACAATCTTCTGAGATTTGAATACATAACCAAAAAAAACACACACACACAAACAGACACCATAGCACACAATGAGTGATGTTGACTTTCTAAACAAAGGTCTTGAACTGATAACTAGTGCAATTGATCTTGACAACAGCAAAAAGTATAAAGAAGCCTATGAATCCTACTACAACGGGCTCGACTACCTCATGCTTGCGATTAAATACGAAAAAAACGAAAAGTCTAAGGAACTTATACGTGTGAAGTTCATGGAGTATCTGAACAGGGCGGAGAAGCTGAAGAAGTTTTTGGAGGATGAGGACAAGCAGCCTGCCAAGGAGACCACTGAGAAGAAGAACGACACCAATGGAGACGAGGACAAGCTGAAAAGTTCCATTTCCCAAGCGATTCTGACCGAAAAGCCAAATGTGAAGTGGTCCGACATCGCGGGGCTGGAAACAGCCAAGGAGTCCCTGAAGGAGGCTGTGATTCTTCCTGTTAAGTTTCCTCACTTGTTCAAGGGGAAAAGAAAGCCAACAACAGGTATTCTACTTTACGGACCGCCTGGTACTGGTAAGTCGTACTTGGCGAAGGCTGTTGCGACTGAGGCACAGTCAACGTTTTTTTCCATTTCATCCTCTGACTTGGTCTCCAAGTGGATGGGTGAGTCGGAGAAACTGGTGAAGAATCTATTCCACCTTGCCAGAGAAAGGAAACCCAGCATCATTTTCATTGATGAAATCGATGCATTGACCTCTGCAAGATCCGACAACGAGTCCGAGGCATCCAGACGTATAAAGACCGAGCTTTTGGTGCAGATGAACGGGGTGGGCAATGACACACAGGGTGTTTTGGTCCTGGGAGCAACAAACATCCCGTGGCAGTTGGACTCTGCCATAAGAAGAAGATTCGAGAAGAGAATATACATAGCCTTGCCTGACCTGGGAGCTCGTTGCAAGATGTTTGAGCTGAATGTGGGCGACACCCCATGCACCCTGAAGAGAAAGGACTTCAGAGTGCTGGGAAAAATGACTGAGGGGTACTCGGGCTCCGATATCAACACTGTTGTTAAAGATGCTCTTATGGAGCCGATAAGAAAGATCCAAACAGCCACACACTTCAAAAAGGTTGTTTGCGATGAATCCACAAAATTCACCCCATGCTCACCAGGCGACCCGGATGCGGTTGAGATGTCATGGCTGGATATTGAAAACGGCGAGGATCTTTTGGAACCGGATTTGACACTCAAGGACTTCATCAAGAGTGTCAAAAGAAGCAGACCCACAGTCAACCAGCATGACCTGGACAAGCAAATAGAGTTCACCAATGATTTTGGGCAAGAAGGGAATTGAAAAAAAAGAGAAACAGGAATAAGCGTTAATATATATGGTTTATTCAATGACATTGATGTTGTTCTTTTCATCACTGGTCTTAACAGAAGTTATTTTTATTTTGATGATTGCGTATGAGTCGCATTTGTAGTTCATAGATTCAGGATCTTGCTTTTGCAGGTAGTCCTGGTAGTACTGTATTTCCTTTTCGTCCTTCAAAACAAAGGCCTCCCCTGATATGGAAGCTGAAATGTTTCTTTTCAATTCCTGCTGGTTCAACTGCTTCAAAAGGTTGCTGAATTGCTCGTTTTCTTCATTTGGGTTTTCCTTCCCACTTAGCATCCAGTCGTGCAACAACACAGCAACGTTTTTGTTTTTTGATATGTTCTTGAACTTGTTCGTGTGCTTTGGGGTCAAAACAACTATTAATTTGTCATCATCTGGTAAAAAAGTTTTGTCCTGTGAGATGTATAGGTAGTGCATCATTGATATGGAGGGTACATTGGTCTCTGGATCAGCTGTGGCTAAATGAAGATACTTTGATTCAGAAAGCAGGTATTGCAGGTGATCAGGAAATTGTGATTTACTCAAGTTAGACATTTTATGTGTGCTCGTGGTATGTGAGTACTCTTTGACTTATTTAATAGGGAGTTATATTATCTAATATTTGGATAATCGTTGTGTGTTATATATTTTTTTTGGATAATGCTGTAGAACAAAGTTACACGTCCAAAAGAAGAAAAAAAAAGGGAAAAGCATACGAAGTGAGTCACGTGTAACAAGTCCATGCAGTTACCGACAGCAAAAAATCAAAACCTCAAGCTTTTTTTTTTTTTTTTGAAAAACATTATAGGTCACATTTATATATATAACTAGATTCTTACTTGGTGCTTTCTGTTATGTAGGTATATTTGAGAGCCACAAAAGACCACCAGACCTAGGTAAACCAACGCTGTGGTGAAAATCGTCTTTGCTATAAGAACCCCTTCTTCTTTGGTAGGATCGTTTATGGAGTGACCCACAAACTCCTCGTGTCCTGTGTTATATAGGTGTCCCAGTACTGTTAGGATCACACATCCAAATATGGAGATAATGGTACAGAACCAAGCTTTTCCTTGTCCCACAACTGGTTTCATTCTGTGTTTGTTGTTTTGTAATAATGTATGCAATTTCTTTGGTTTATGTATAATTGTATATCTTTGTTTTAAAGGGATGGAACTTTCTTACAACCAAAAAAAAACTAAAAAAAATTAATAAGACCGTCTTAGCGAAAAAAAAAAATGAATAAAATAAAATAACGAGATACAGTAGTGTGGCAGTGCACACGTGACACTCACAAAGTGATCACGATCAATCATAACCCAACTAGTAGTTTACAAACCCTCAAACTTTCTTATACCATGTTTCAAGGATTCTTCCTTTCTTTTCAGCTCCTGTTGTTTCTTTTTCTGCTGCTTCTTACTGATGTTTTTGATGTCCTTGTTTGACATTTTTATTTCTTGTACCTGTATGTTCAATGGGGTTTCCTCCATGGACTTCTTGAAGCTGGCTATAGCCTCGTCATCACTGTTGGCTTCTTCATCCCCATCACCGCTCAGACTGTTCAAGTCATCATCGGATGAGCTTTGTGAGTCATCGCTGGAGTCATCTTCCATAAAAGGATCAGCCATGTCTTCCTCTTCTTGATCAATGTTCCACACCTTGATGGTGTTCATGGAGCCAGACACCATTCTGTATTCGTAGTCAATATCCAGCAGTGAAACATCCTCGTACTTTCCATGATGGATCTTCTTGACTATTCTCTTGGCTTTCCCATCAAGCAAGTACACAAACCCATCAGTGCACCCACACCAGATTCTGTTGTTGTTCAGCATTGTTGGCATCAGACTCTCAATCCCCTCATTCTTGGATATCTTGATTCTTCCGATCTGGTCATTGTACTCATTCAGCCCATATTGCCAGAATGTCAAGACTCCTTGGCCTTGCCCACAGAACAAAGTAGAGTCGTTTTCATCATCATTCAAAAAACACAGAGATAAAAGTTCATCCTCTTGGTCCTCAGATGACTGCACCTTTGCTATGTCTTTCCATCTGCAGTCCCAGATCTGAATAGTTGTTTGGCCTACGGATATGAACTTGTGAATGGACAGCCCCTCCGTGATGAACTCGTCCTGTACTTTGGCTTTTCCTGTTTTCTTGATGACTCGTTTGTAGTTGCTTTTGCTCAGGGCCTCTATCTTGTTGATGCTGTCTCCATTGTGCAGTCCAACAAGTTCATTGAACATTTCGAGCTTGTATTGAGAGTCATACTTCATAACCTTCACAATACCCTTCTCCTCTGTCCCCATCAGTATGTACTCGTTGAACGTGAACAGGCAGTTTGGCTTTACTGCTAGCTTATCAAGGTCCTCAAAGTAGTACTTGTCAAGAATCTTCCCGTTTTCACTTCTGAAAAGCTTCATGTGGTTGTCAGATCCAACAGACACGGCAGTTTTTTCATCCAGGTAAACCACATTTCTACACGACTTTTCATGTCTCTTTGTCTTCCACAGGAGATTGACATACTTGGAGAAGTCATTAGTGTCAATTTCATCATCTTCTTCGTTAAACAGGGTGTACTTAAATTCCTTGCCTATTTTGTTAAATACCATTTTGATTTTGTTGTTTTCAGTGATGTTGTATTCGATGCAGCATACATGACCAGTTGAAAATCCTACAAGCATTTGGCTTTTGGCTGGGTGCATGGCCATGGTGAAAATAGCATTTTCACAGTCAAGAGTGACGTTTAGTAACTGAGAGTCCATTATTATTGATATTTCTTGGTATCATCTCTATCCTAAAGAGCTTTTCTTTTTGAAACAAACATTGGAAGATTTCAACTTTTTACTACTGGGAAAAGTAAAAAAAAAAAAAAAATCAAAATGATAATTGCCCATGTCCGAAAGAGGGAATCAAAGTTTAATATATACCAAGTAAAAAAGAAAAAATTAAAAAAAAAAAAAGAAATTAGGCTTCAAGGTCATATTACCAACTCATTGGATTCCTCCACGACTCCAGATCGTTTCAACGCTCAGCTTGATTCTGGCCTTTTCCTCATCATCTATATCCTCATCGGAGTTGTCACCACAAAATGCATCCAAAATGCCCTGGCCTAGTTTTTTACTCATGTTTTTCAGAGCCAGCTGCTTTTCTCGCTGGTAATCGTTCGCTAGCTGGATGCTCTCAACAAACTCTCTCGTGTACACATCGGGGTTCCTGGTGTTTTCAATGTATTGGATGACATCAAGGGGAATGTTGACGTTTCTTTCTGTTTTGCTGAGTGCAAAGGAGTCCTCGTTAAGCTCCTTGATGGTGGTTATGATTTTGTTGAGGTTGTTTAGTATGCTGTTTTGGGTGTCGTCCGTGTTTGCATAGTCGTACACAGTCAGGTTAAGCTCATTGAATGTTTCAATCAGATCCTTTGTTTTGGATTCTATTGTTGCTAGTTGATCAGCCATTCTGTGTATGTTTTTCTCCGTGGATTTTTTGAATGATTCCTGTATAAAAGTATCAATTTGCTAATGTGATTGTGAAGGTTGTTGATTATTATGAAAATTTCACACTTTTCGGAGAAATACGGAAAAGTGAGTTAAAAAACCAATCATGAATGTAAACGGTGGATCACGGGACCAACCCTTGTTGTGGTGTTAAAAAATCAAAAACAGAATCATAACTCACAATGAGTACAACTTTTTCGTGAAGCAAAAAAAAAAAAAAAAGATTATGTAATGCCATATACCTTACCCAATGAATTGATACCACAGGTGTACCTTGCTAGTGCTTCTATACATGAGGATACGTTCTTCATTAGTATCCTTTTTTCCTTCTTTATTTTTTTGTTCTCTCAATATTTAAAAGAAGATGAAGGAATTTGGAACCAACATACAATCAGTAATGTCGAAAAGCCTTACAACCAACTCTGGAACCATCCAGTTCAATGAGTCTCAATTGAAACACTGGAATGAGCACTTACAAAGGCTGCATTCTCCAGAAGAAATAATCCAATGGGCAATTGTCACTTTCAAGAACATCTACCAAATATCAGCATTGGGGATCAGTGGTCTATCCATCATCCACTTGCTATCTGAGAAGTTTGCTGATGAAAAGATAGATTGTATCTTCATAGACACTCTTCACCATTTTCCACAAACCCTGGACTTGGTTGAAAAGATCCAGCACAAGTACTATGGAAAGAACTGTGCTTCTGAATTCCACATAGTTAAGCCATTGGGGGTGGATTCAGAAAAGGAGTTCAGTGCCAAGTATGGCGACAACTTGTGGATCAGCGATGATGACAAGTACGACTACTACTCCAAAGTTGAGCCACTGGAAAGAACCTACAAGGAATTTGAAATAGACCTTGTGATCACAGGAAGAAGACAGACACAGGGGAACGACAGAGCAAATCTGGACATTCTTGAGTATGATGCCATGAATAAAGTCCTGAAACTCAATCCGTTCTACAACCATACCTTCAAACAGGTCCACGACATTGTGGTTAAGGGAAACGTTCCTACAAACGAGCTTCTTGAGTATGGATACAAGTCCATAGGTGACTACCACTCAACTTTACCCACTGTCGGAGATGATGAAAGAGGTGGAAGATGGTCTGACAAGAAGGGTAAAACAGAATGTGGAATCCATCAACCAGAGAGGTTTTCCAAGTTCAAGCTATGAAAGAGTAATTGAATTATCTTTGATCATTTTTGTAAGGACTATATACTTTGTAATGTATTTATTGAAATATTGCTTCTGACTGTTGTGAGTTTTTCTTGCCTTTTGATTAATGTAGCATATGTTGAGTGAGTAGGCACGTGACTGATCTCTACGAAAAAAAAAAAATTTTTTTTTTTCTTTCTTTTTCCCTCTAAACCTAAGAAAAATTAAAAAAAAAAAAAAAAAGCATATTGACATAACACAAGAACATTATTTCATTCAATACTGACATAATTTTTATTCAAACCTAATTATTATCCTTAAGAAACAACCCAAAATAACCAATTTTAAGTTAAGTCAGAATGTCTACATATGCCAAGCTCTTTAGAATGCCTCCTATAAACCCTAGATGGAGCACTATCAAGGATAACGCCAAGAGACAAATCTTTGCTGAAACCGAACTTGAGCAACGAACTCTTAAGTCCATATCCAGAAACACACTTCTTCCTACAAAGGTCAGAATGCAAGCTCAGCTGCAACTTGCAGCCATGCCTAAAATATCAAAGATGAGTCAGGTAAGAAACAGATGTGTTGTCACAGGTACAGGTAGATCTGTTCTTGGAGATGGGATCAAACTGAATAGAATTCCATTCAGAGCCAGAGCCATCAGTGGTGAATTGCCAGAATATAAGATTGGTGGATGGTAATATATATCTCTTCACACCATTGTATATATGATCAACAACATTAGCGTAGAAATGTAAATAGAAAAAAAAAAATTTAAATTTAAAAATAAAAGAACAAAAATAGGAAAATGAAATTTTATTATTATTTCATTTATAGAAAAAAAAGCGTATAATTAATTTTCTTTTAGAATATAACAGAGACTTACAAAATAGTACATTTCTTCTTATCCTTCTTACCGTTTTTACCGGACTTTTTACTCAATTTGCTTTTGTTTTGCTTACCCATCAAGGAAGCTCTGGTGGCTGCTTCAAAGACTTCTCTGACACCAAAGCCTGTCTTAGCAGAACATTCAATATAATCGGTGGCACCTATTTGGTCAGCAACTTCTTGACCTTGCTGTTGGGTAACAGGGCCTTCTGAACCTATGCTTTGAAGGTGTTGAATGATGGCAGGGTCGTTTCTTAGGTCAACTTTACAACCAACTAAGATGATAGGAACACCTTGACAGAAATGTAAAACCTCGGAGATCCACTTTTCCAAAACGTTTTCCAAGGAGTCTGGCAAATCAACAGAGAAACATATGATAACAACGTTGGAGTCTGGGTATGAAAGGGGTCTTAATCTGTCGAAGTCTTCTTGTCCAGCAGTATCCCATAGTGCTAGTTCAACTCTTCTACCATCAACTTCAACATCAGCAACATAGTTGTCAAAGACAGTTGGAACATATATGGTAGGGAACTTACCCTTGGCAAAAACCATCAACAAGCAGGTCTTACCACAGGCACCATCACCTACAATGGCTAATTTTCTTCTTATGCTACCGTTAACGTTATTATTTTGGGACATTGTATATCAAGAACAAATGGATGTGTGTGTATAACAGGAGAAAAAAAAAAAGGAGGGGAAAGAATAAAGGATATAAAAATTGGTTATTGTTTTGGCTTTTAAATATATTCCTTTTCTAACAGTTGTATTATAGTTCTAATGAAAGATAATAAATGTTGAATTGATTAAAGAGCCTATTGAGTTATGTTTTTTTTATAATAACTTATATATTTTTATGATTTATTTCAACTAATAAACTTGATTAACACATTTTCACTAAGTTGTATGAAGGTACTAAAAAAATAATTAAATAAACAATCAAAAATGCTTACAAATGAGAAAACCAAAGGTAAAAAAAAATTTTTTTTATTTTTGCTTGAAAGAGATCATGGCAAACCCAAATGGACACATGTTTATTTTTAGCGCCTTTTTTTTAAAAAAAAAAAAACTGAATAAGGCACAACTTGGATATCGTGCTACACGGTGGAATGCACTGATCTGGTCATGTGACTGCTTTAGTTTATATCCGATAACTGGATTAAAAATTCTTCTTTTTTTTTTTTTTTTTTTTTTTTTTTTTTTTTTTTTTTTTTTTTTTTTTTTTTTTTTTTTTTTTTACATTTTTTTTTTCGGGATGACGGGTGAAAAAAAAGAGACCATAGAGCGTTGATAAATAATTACCCAATTGGGAATCATTCAGAGTATCTCTTTACCTTTTTTAGCGTTGAGGTCCTTACTTTTTCCATCATATATTTTTTTCAGGCTATTTGACCTTACTTTCCGAATACCATTATGTTTCGTTCCAAACTGATATTCAAATATTTCATTATTAAAAAACAAGAAAAAAAATTTTTCTCTTTATTTTCATATACTATCATTTTGTTCTAATTTGCTTTTTTGAAAACTAACAATAATCAGGTGGAAATAAAGTTTATCTAATTTCTATTATTGTCATACTGACTAGCAAAGAAACAACAAGAACCTCCAAATAAATTAGTATATTTTACAAGTGTTTTTTTTTCTTTTAAAAACTCCATCTGTATTTTTCCTTTCCAATCAAATTCAAGTTAATAGGGAAAACCAGTACCACGAAACAGTAATAAAATATCTATATCATCAATAACAACATCATGGATTTGCAAGATTTCTTAAAGAGTAACGCCTTCACTCAATCATCCTCGAATGCCTTCAACTTCACATCAAACAATATCGATCTTTCCAAAATCAATGAAACTCCAAAGGCTGCTCCAAAGGCTCATGACTTGAACGACTTCTTGAGTGGGAAGGCCTCTTCCTTGGACCCTTCTGCTGAAAAGACCATCAACTCATCCAAGACCTACGTTGAATTCCCTGTTCCTGATTACCCCCCATTCATGGCCACCTTCTGTAACTTCCCTCCTGACATCACTGAAGAAGGTGTCAAGAACTGGTTTGAAGATGGTATCCAAAACCCAGGCTGTATTTTGAACTTGAACATGCCAAAAAATATGGACAACACATACAAGCGTAGAGGGTTTGTTGAATTCAAGTCCAAGTCAGACCTGGAAAAGGCCCTGAAGTTGAGTGGGTCCTTTTTGAACTCAAATAAGCTTTACGTTGATGTTGCTGATCCAAACACCAGAATCAACTCCAACGGCAGAAGCGGTGGATTTGGGGGCAGATACACCTCTGGTTTGGCCTTGAACTGGAGCAAAGGTAGCGGAGCTGTTCCTCAGCAAAACGATTCATATAGTCCTAGCGCACAACCTGTTGATTGGTCAAAGAAGGGTGCCAACCAACCTGAACGTGGTGTTCCTCCTTCAGCAGTTGACTGGTCACAAAAGGGTCAAAATTTTAGAGAACCTAGAAGTGACGGTCCTTCAGCTGCATCTCTTGATTGGGCCAAGAAGGGTCAAAGCATCAGAGAACCTAGACATGAAGGTCCTTCAGCTGCATCTCTTGATTGGGCCAAGAAGGGTCAAAACGTCAGAGAACCTAGACAAGAAGGTTCTCCAGCTGCATCCTTAGACTGGGCCCAGAAGGGTCAAAACATTAGAGAACCTAGACATGAAGGTCCTTCAGCTGCATCTCTTGATTGGGCCAAGAAGGGTCAAAACGTCAGAGAACCTAGACAAGAAGGTTCTCCAGCTCCATCCATAGACTGGACCAAGAAGGGTCAGAATTTCAGAGAACAATCAAAACCAAAAACCGTCTCACCAACTTCCTACGATTGGTCAAAGAAAGGTGCCTTTGTTGATCAACCTAGATCTCAAAGAAACTCTAAGAATAGTGAAAATAACGAAGCCAAGGCATCCACCAAAACTTTAGGCTTTGACAAGTTATCTCTTGATGAAGAATAGAAAAAAAAAAATTCCTCTCTATTCTTTTGAAAACTTTAGGCCTTTTTGATTAATGTATATATTTGAATTAATAAAATCATAGATTTGAATAACTGGAAAATAAAAAATAAAAAAAAGAATAAGAATAAGAAAAAAGAGCTTTACATATGGCTCTTTTAGATAGAGGTTAAATCAAACAATTTATGCTTGGGCGTGATAATTCTTCTCATTTCATCCAAAGTTAATAAACATGCATATCTTTCCATTGTTGGGTTACTCAGAGTTGTGTATCTACTAGAATTGGCTGTTTTGAACACTCTTACCAGATCAGCATGTGACTTCATTTTGGTTCTGTGATTGATAAGGCCTAGTTTGATCAGTCTTTCCCAACACGATTTCACAACTGTTTTTGGGAACTTCCGAATGGGTATATCTCTAGCATCTTTTGAGGTGTACAAATCCTCATAAAGTCTGTATACCTGCACCAACGATGTTGTCTTATTATTGTGTTTGTAAGTCAGTCTGTCTTCCTCATTGGCAAACAACATTTTGTTCTTCTTTGTCATCAATATCAAAAGTAAAATCTCAAGATCAGTTAAGGATTTGACCAGCTCAGATAAGCTATTTCTATTTGTATTCATGAAGTATTCAACAATGGCCTGAGGAAACTTGGTTTCCATATCCTCCCATGTTGCCATATTAAAATTAACATAATTCAATCCGTTCAGTAGCCCCATTTGCAGCTGAAGATTGTTCTTACTACTGTAAAATACAGTCTTTAGAAAATCATTTAGTATCAGATGATCATCAACGGATTGTTGACTTTCCCACTTGAGTACCAGCGAATTCCATTGCGATTCTAGTCCTGATTTTATATATGCGTCGTACTCACCAGTTTCTTCATCCAAATTAAACATCAAAGTATTGTAGAAATCACTTTTGAATGTATCAAAGTCGTCCAAGGGCTTGAATGTTATAAATGTATTGGAAAATCTGGAGTGCACTCTCTTTTCCAACATGTTTTCAATGTACGGCAAGGTGGTGATGCCTAAAAAGCAAGTGGAAAAGGCATACTTATCATTATTCCCATCCATAAAGTCAAATAGGTTATACAGCAATGTTTGTCTTTCAATATCTTCAGAAAAAAGCTCTAAACTGTCAACAATGAAAAAGACAGTTGGCAGTTGATTTCGTCCTATCAAAAACTTATTGGTTTTATTCAATATCAGCTGAGCATCATTGGCCAGAAAGCTCAAAAATGTATCAAAGGCCTTCGTTTTGTTCTCTCCAGACACAAAGTCAGCATTATGATCCAATCCGGTGGTATTAACCCGTTCCCCCGTTTCCAAATAAGTGAAGTATCGATCCATTTTATCCTTGAACAGCTTATCAAGAGTGACCACATCCTCATCATCGTCATTCCTTTTACTTTTCAGACTGTTTATATCAATGTTTCTGTAAACCTGATTCTCAAACTGTGTGAGTAATGTGTCCACTGATGTGTCAACAACACCACTCAGGTTGATGATAATGTTGTTATTCTTGATGTCGCTGGATAATGCCTCATCTATGGTCTTTTTAACAATGTGCAGATCCGTAGGATTGAGAACTTGGATGATAAATGATTCATTTCTTTTCCCACTTGAGGAATTACAACACTTGTTCAACTTCCATTTGATTCTATCTAGATTTTGTTCGTAGTACTGAGGCACTTTCTTTTCCAAATGGATTTTCTTCAAAAGGGACAATCGTAGTTTATGAATGTTTTGCTCATCAAAAACCCCCAAGTCCATTATTTGTTGTAAGTAGCTGGGTGTATCTAACATACATATTTAGTGATGCGTATAACAAGTTTTCTGCTTGCTGAAAAAAAAAAAAAACATACTAAATGATCATATCGTTCCAGATGTGTAATTAATTTGTTTAGGAGATATTTTGCTGTCGTTCAAAATCGTGTGAAGGTGCACGTGAGAAGCTTCTTTTTTTTTCTTTGGGTGATTTTCACTGCAAAAAATTTTATTCCTTTTTTTTTTCTTAATGTTTTTATTGTAGCTACAATAAATTGGTCAAATGAAGTCTATAAATTACGTTTTGAACATGCAATCATCTAATGCAATATAGTCCAAAAAACACTAAAGAAAGGTTGGAAAGTCTATTTATTTACAGAAACCATAAAAGTAAATAAATAACTAAAAAAAAGGAAATAAGCTTCCAATCGTGATTATTAAAACACTGCTGTCTTTTTATTATGAGTACAAGTCCTCAAACAACTGGTGAAGCTAAAGATGTTATAAATACTACCAACAGTCACCCCAAAAAGTCTCCATACTCTTTGTTCAATGTCGTAAAGACCAACAAGGACTTGGCTAGATGCCCAAAAACCGGATATTCCATGATAGATCTATCAAGCAAGCCCACAAACATGAACGACCCACATTACCATGGACTAGTCACTGAAATACAAGACCATTACGAACCCCTTGTGAAGCATATAATGGGGAAGGGCTCCTTCGGAGAGGTCATCAAGGGTATAAACCTGCAAACAAATCGGCTGGTGGCCATCAAAAAACTCAAGATAATGAAAACCGATGACATATTCCCCATAGTGGCTCAAAGAGAAATCATGATACTGAAGAAAATGTGCCATCACAATGTGATAACACTGAATGATGTAATTTTTGACAACTTTGAAAAGTTCGCCATCAACCCAAAGGAACAATCAATAGGCAGCAACACAAAGTCATCGAACAGAAACCCATTCATGACGGAGGCCGAGATGAACTCGATTGGAAACCCGGCAAATATTGCTCCAGACAGGTTCTTCTACATGGTTCTCCCATACATGGTGAGCGATCTTGCTGGGATCATTCACAACCCATACTTTGAACTGACCATACCGAAAATAAAAAACATCCTGATTCAGATGCTGTCTGGGCTGGATTACATCCACAAAATGAAGTACTTCCACAGAGACATCAAAACAGCAAACATTCTCATTGATCAAAACGGAGTTTTGAAAATAGCTGACTTTGGGCTGAGTAGATTGTACTATGGATGTCCCCCAAACAAAACTTTACCCGGTGGTTCTGGTGCTGGGATGAAGTTCACAGCATTGGTTGTCACGAGATGGTATCGAGCACCTGAAATTGTGTTGTGTGACCGTTTTTATACAACAGCTATAGACATATGGGGTGTTGGGTGTATATTTGGAGAGTTCTTCATTAAAAAGCCCATTTTGCAAGGGAAAACAGATATAGAGCAAGGTCACTTGATTTTCCAGATGTTTGGGAAGCCTGATTTTCAGTCATGGCCAACTTTGAAATATTTAAAGCAGTTTGATGCCCATTACTCAAATAAGCAATATCTAGGCAACTACAAAGGCATCTTTGGTTCCTTTTTGGACGACAAGGGATTGGATCTTTTCCAGAAGATGATGACCCTGGATCCCTATCAAAGAATTACTGCTTCAGCGGCATTGGAACATGAGTGGTTCGCCATGGAGCCTTTCCCCGTAAAGCATCTACAATTCGAAAAAGTTATGGAATCTCATGAAAGTGATATAAACAACTTTGATAAAATAAAGGAGGAGATGTTAAGTAAGGCGGCCAATGGGGAAAAGGCTGCTCATAGCTCCTCCAGACATTCACAAAAACCACAGACAACATCTGTTAGCCGATTCAGAGATGGTGCAGACAAGGCTGCTATCAAAAGAGCCAGAAGCGAAGAAGATTTAAACAAAACTTTACAACTGTTGGATGATGTCCAGCCATTGAGTACTGATAGAACCAATCGATATAGTAGAAACCAAACGAGGTATGGTACTGGCAGCAGATTTGAACAACCCTCAAGATTACAAGACAAATCAGAAACAGCAATGAAGAGTAGATTTGATAATAGGCAAAGATTTGAAACGGAGAAGCAGAATCGTGCCGGTGCCTACACAAAAGTTGAGAATGCTCCTAAGCAAAGCTATGAAGAGCCTGGGGATGAGGTAACAAGCTTCATAAAAGTTTATAAAAAGAAAAAATTTGAGATGACAACATCTCAAAACGGTACGATGGAAAGTAATAAAAAAGACACTCAACAAGCTGGAAACAAAGCAAAAAAGAAAACGAATAATAGTATCAAAATATCCATAGAGGACATGTATGAATGATACGCTTAAAGATCAAAACAGGATAGTTTGTTGATATCCTTATTTTTTTTTCTTCTTTTCTAGTCTTTTTTTGACTTTCGTTTGCTTCTGTTTTGAGGGTCAATCTTGTATTTCCTAAACAAGACCTGTCACAGAACCTCAAAACCTTGTTTTTATAGACAGTCCTTAGAGAAGGAAACCCACACTAATTTTTTTTTGGCGGGAAAAAATATAATAATCGGCACAAATTGAACCCTAGGGGACAACATCGACTGAGGATCTGATAGTTGTTTCACAGTATCACAAGTTGTTGACTTATCCTTTGGAAGGGATCAACTATGCTTGTGTTTCATATTCATGAGATGTCTAAAAAAACAGTTGTAGTCTCTTTCGAAAGTACATGTTATTTTATTATTACTTTTTTTTTAATTTTTCTAATATTTCATTTTTATTTCATATGTCCCTGTTACAGTTTCATTTACTTAATCAAATGATTATTGATGGATTATATACTGAAAAAAGATCTACTTTGATTTAAGTGAATACCAAGAAACCCAAGTAGAAAATATCTTTTATCTTTGAAAAAAAAACATACTTGGTAGATTATAAAGACAGTTCATTATTATCAAAAGTCAAATTCAATCGGCAATGGTTGTTTCATTCAAAAATAAAAACAATGCTTCAATCACTATAAAGAAGAAGATATCTGCATCAGATTTGAGCGAAGAAAACTCCAGTTCCAAGTCATCCATCTCTTTATCCAACCCTTCCAATGATTATGATGCAAACAACAATCATAAGAAAACACTACATGAAGTCACAACCAAGGATTTCAACAGAACCCCAAAGGGTCTCATGTTTGCTAAGGACATCAAAGATGTATTCTGTATAGTGCTTATATGCTTGGATATGAAGAAAAAGCTAGTTGATAAAACAAACATGAAGAAGAATAAAAAGAGAAGCTTCATAGCAAAATTTTCCTCATCAAGTGTCAAAGAGTTCAGCAATGAGGCCTACTATTGCTTCTATCTGGACGAATGTATTGAGGAAATGCAGAATCTGGCTGTCAAAGTTGATATGGAAACAACAACTGTGTCTATTTTATATTCAATAAAGCCTGAAATGTCTTTACAACTAATCAAGATATTCATGAATGCTAAGTTATTGCACAACCCAACTGACCGAACCAACACAGACTTGAACAGCAAATCCATACTACAGCCAACTCCAAAGGGTGTCTCGATATTAACAAAGTATATCAAGGACATGGGCATCAAAAAGCAAATTCCCGAAGTTGTTTTTTCAAATCTGAACTCCACATATCTGTTCAATTTTGAAAGGTCATCGGTGACAGATAGAATTATATACAGTGACTACTTTATCAAGTTGATTTTCACTAAGATGTTCAGTGATGCTCCTTCCATATGGTCACCGGACACAAAGCCCAACAGGATTGCTAGCCTGAAAACATTGCTAGGGGGTAATGATGACTTCAATGAGTTTGACTTCACTGGCCAGCAAACACAAAACATCATGGACATCATCAATCAGCAGCAATCTCCGCAAAACCCATTTTTTGACACGAACATGATCTTATCTGTTGAAATGAATGATGGACCTTTGCTGAATGATGAAAATAGGGTTTCCCCTTTGCACCACAAATTTTTCACAAATCCAGAATCCGATGCCCATATTCAGTACTACTCTTATTTGAGTGGGATAAGAATGTACTATAACAAAGAATTCATTGAAAAGATCAAAACAGAGAAAAACACCATAAAAACCAAGAAACATGTAATTACTTATTCATTCTCCACAAAGGCAATTGTGCAGTGGTTGATGGATTGCACTGATTTGATTTACTTCAAGGAAGCTGTGATTATGGCGTCATTGTTCTACAAGTCCGGCCTGATCAAGCCCATTTGCTTTAGTCCCTCGGTTTCAAGAAAGGACAACTTCACAATATCCAAGAAGAATTTGTACACATTCACAAAAAAGGGATGTGACTGGTTGGATTGGAATGAAAACTACTTACAAGCCTTGTACCCTGATTGGTCTCAAGAAAAGGAAAAAAGATTAAGTCAATTGGAAAAGTCTGTTGTCAGTGGTGAATTCAATGAGGAGTTTTTAAGTAATGATGATTCCGGAAATAAGGACTCTGGAAATAACGAAGTTTATGTTGTTTCGTTGGAATCCATCTTGAATGATCCAGGTAAAAGGTTCTTGTTCAAATCTCATTTGGATAAGGAGCTCTGTTTAGAAAACTTTTCTGCCTACAGCGATATCAAGAAATTCCTGAAAATAATGGACAATGTTGAAAACCTTGTTGATGTCAAGGAAAAGACCAAAAGACTTTCAAATAAAGATGCAAAGTCCATACACTTGTACAGCTCCTTGAAAGGTAGACTGATGAAGGAGTGCAATGATTGCTTATCAATGGCTTATCAGATCTACTCCACTTACATAGCTGATAGATCATCAAAGCTGATAAACATTGATTACAATCTAAGAAGCTTGATATCCAATTTTATCTTAAACTCAAGCTCTGCATTAACTGCGACAAATGCATTAAGTCCCTTTTCTGATACTCTAGAAAGCAAAGAAAGCAGCTCCAACAAAGAGCCATCCATTTCAATGAATGTTGTTATTGATGATATTATTGAACCAAAGTCAAGAAGTCATACCCCGGAATGGCCTGCTAAAATCAACACCATGGATAGAAAGTCTAAGCCAGTGGGATTGAGCATTTTGGGTGATTCCAGCAAACAAATCAAAAACAAGAACTCTGATTACTTTTTTTCAAATCAATTGTTCAAAGATAACATCGTATTAGATTCACCAACGGAAGGCTTAGTGACACATTCCCTTCACATCCTAAGTAAGCTAAAGCCGTTATTCGAGGATGTGAATAAAAAGCTGTACAAAATTATGGAAACTGATTCCTTACCCAAATTCCTCAACAACAACAGGGATATTCTAGACAATGTGAAGCAATGACTCTAAATGGATAATTTCATTATAAGGCTATATATACTACGTTCAATTCACCAATAGTATTATATATTGTTCAAACTTTTTTTTTATTTATTTTAATTCTTATTTTTTCTTTGTTTTTTTTTTTTTTTTTTGGTTGGGTTTATTTAAGCAGATAGAGGCTCAAGAGTTGAACCCTTCTTAATGGTGGCCCAACCAATCAATCTCCAATGCTTTTCAATTCTTCTGGACAATGCGATTTTTTCGTTGACTTCGGTACATGCAGGAGAGGTTAGTTGCAATCTGGCCATGTCAGCCTTGACAGCAACAACTCTGGCACCAGTGGCAGTGGAACCAATGTTGACCATTAAAACTTCACCAGGTTCCAGCTTTCTGACCTTTGTTTGCTTTGAGCCGTCTGTCTTGACACCTAGTAGTCTTCTCAATAAAAAGTAGTTAATTTCTATATCGGTGTAGATGCTTGGCAAGTGTCCCTTAGCACCAACAACTTGACCAACAAGTCTATCGGCTCTACACAAAGTAGGATCTACCTTGGTACCAACACCGATCAAACCACCGGGAACAGCAAACTTCAAGTCGTTGTTTTCAGCAAATAGGGAAACGATCTTAGAGAAAATAGGCTTACATTGGATCTTACCTTGCTTGTCTTTGGTGACTATACCTGGTCTGACTTCAATTTCATCGCCTAGCTTGAAAACACCATTCAAGATGGAACCACCAGCAACACCACCCTTCAAGTCTCTAATTTCAGCACCTGGTTTGTTGACATCAAATGATCTGATGACAATCAATCTTGGAGTGACATTGAAGTCTCTTGGAGGAACTGGGATACTCTTAACAATACATTCATTGACAGCATCGATGTTGTATTTCAATTGGGCGGAAATAGGAACTATAGGAGCCCCATCGGCAATTGTACCCTTGATGAACTTCAATATGGACTTTTGATGGTCTAAAGCACTTTCCTCTCTCATCAAATCAACCTTGTTTTGCAAGATTATAACATGCTTCAACTTCATGATTTCAATGGCAGCCAAGTGTTCAGATGTTTGTGGCTGTGGACATGGTTCGTTACCAGCAATCAACAGCAAAGCAGCATCCATAACAGCGGCACCAGACAACATGGTACTCATCAGGATATCGTGACCTGGACAATCAACAAATGACACATGTCTAACCACTTCGTATCTTCCTTCACACCCTTCAGTTTGACACTTTGGATGTATTTCCTTGTCGGACTTGAAAGATCTGTAACAGTCAGGTTCAGGACACTTAGGACACTTGTAGATCTTGGCATTAGCATAACCCAGCTTGATGGTGATATTTCTTTCAAGTTCATCTTTGAATCTGACTGGCTGGACTCCTGAAATCGCTCTGACAACAGTGGACTTACCGTGAGCTACATGACCAATGGTACCAATGTTGATTGTTGCTTGTCTATTGATGATTTCAGGAGACAGAGGAGTCAATTTGGAAAAGTCCGGGTTTTCAGGTTGTGCTGGCAACCCACCGCCTTCTTCAAACTCTCTCTTTGCGTCCTCTTCGTCCTCTTCGTCCTCTACTTGGAAGGAAACACTTTTCTTAGGTTTGTCAGAGTCACTAGAAGGTTGGGATGTTTCTTCATGGGTTTCACCATCTTGTTCAAATAATTCTTCATCTTGTTGTTCAATATATTCTTCATCGTCATCGATGGTGTTACCAAACTTATCAACAGCCATTTTCTAATTAATTCTTTCTTTATATATTAACAGTAAAGTGGACAAAAAATTAATTGAAAAGAGAAAAAGAGATGTATTATATGCAATCTTCTGGTTTGGTTAGTTAACTATATGTCTTGTAGGGGGGACTTCTATGTGTGAGTTTATATAACAACAATCATATTGAAATGTATTGATATGTGTTAGAAAGTGAATTTCTTTTTTTTTTTTTTTTTTTTTGATTTTTTTGTCTGAAGAGAGAAAAAGCGACTCCAACGAAAAAAAATAAAAAAAAAAAAAATTTTTTTTTCTGGTGACGGAGAAAAGAGTATGGTGCGTTTTGAGCACTAGGGAATATTTCCCTTTTGGGATAGTGCTAGAAAGCTATATATTACAATTACATTGTAGGATTGAAGGCAAACTCATTCATCATCATGTCGATGTCATCCCACAGAAACTGGTTGTTTGCATTGTTCATGTTGTTCGCACTGCTTGATATGCTTTCGCTTTCCTCCTGAACACTGCTTTTAGCTGCTTCATTGCCAAATATCTCAGTCATGATGTTGTTATTGAAGAGTATGTTTGGAGTGTTTATTCCATCAGGCACCGGAGTTGCAGCATTGTTTATCAGGTTCATGTAGTTCATATACTTTGGTGACTTCGCAAACAGCGGTGTTGGCTGGTCCATGCCTCCATAAGCTCTGGTTTGTTGGTTGCCCTGTAAAGCTGAGTTTTGCTGGTTAAGAGCACTTGCCGGTGTTTCTTCTCTAACAGATGACGGTTTTGCATGTGTACTCAGTGTTTTTTCCATTTGGTTGGAAAAATTATTGTTTAGCATCAATAAAAATGGCGAGCCCTCTCTTCGTTGATTGTTGTTACTTGGTGCCTTATTAAAAGCAGGTACTACTTTATTAATCATGCTTTTCAAGTCCAGTATTTCCTTTCTATAATTTGCCGATCTTGGTGACTTCACAGGTGGCTGTGCGTCTGGCGTTGTGTTATACGAGCTTGTGCCTTCACTTTGCGTTGATGCAGGAACAATCATCGGCTCAGGATCTAAGGGGATAGTTTGTATGATTTTCGTGGCATTCACTGCTGGGGGTTGACTTGTGGTTTTCCCCTTTCTGCTCTTCTTGTCGCTGTTTCCTTCATGCTTTTGGTCAACGCCACCACTTTCATTTTCTGCATTCTCATGGGCTTCAGCATTCTTGTATTTTTCCATTTCTTGCTTTCTTTGTACGCCACTATGTTGCTTTAAGACGTATAAACAATCAAAAAACACTGAAGCTGATAATCTGTTTGTTATGGTCAAGTTCAGGTTGAACTCTTCCTCTCTGTATTCCTTAACCCATTCCGTGTACAAGCCTTCGTAAATTTGCCAGATTGATTTCATGATTCTTGAGGATCTGTATGGCAAGTCAAACTTCATCAGGGAGCAGCCTTGTGCCAACTTGATGGCCAAATCATAACTTCTTTTGGATTTTTTCAATTCAATATTCGTTTGTAATGATGAAAATGATAGTTTACAGATGATACAGGCAGCTTGCCATATGTTCAGTACAAATACACCTGGGAAATATTTGATAACATCAGGCTCTCTTTTGTTCATGTCATTGCAATGCTGTATCAGGTCGATACATGCATTGTTCAGCTTTGTTAAACCGACTTTGGTCTTTATGTCCACTTGTTGTGTAGTGTAATCCTTCAAAAACTTGTCAGTAAACAGCTTTTCATCATTGACGTTATCATCAGAGCTTCCGCTTTTATCACTTCTTAAGAAGTAATTAGAAAACAGGTTGATTTTTGTTACCAAAAGGAAAAACTTTATGATATCGTTCACTTCTCCATTTTCCATCAACTCATCATTCAATAGTGTCATTTGTTGTTCAAGTCTCATGAGGGTATCATACTGACTTTCAGTTTCTTGTAGATTCTTAATAGAGTCAGTTTGGAACTTGATTATGTGAAGCATTTGTTTCAGTGGCTTGTTTATAATAATTCTATCATTGGTTCTTTCTCCGTAAATAGATAGTTCGCAATTATTTAAGATGGCCTGATCAAACGATACGTAACTAGGAAAACCAAATGTACTTGCAATATACTGCGACAGCACATTGCTTGCTGTCCAGGTTCGGATTTGATCAGTGATGAATTGTAAGTTGTTTGTCTTGTACTCAACAGAATGCTCTGCCGCGTTCAGTCCTAACCTGATACTCTGCATCATTGCAGATCCGATGGTGTTCCATGATGTATCGCAACTTATCGATGAAGATGAGGAGGGCCAAAACGAGTACAAAAGAAATGCCTGAACGGAATACACAGAGGAAACATTCAAAAATGGAGAGAACTCGGGATCCTTGTTGTTCAATTCATTGTCTGTGAAGTAATACTTGATTATTGGTTGCATGGCAATCTCAGCCATAATATTTTTGACCCATGTGATCAAATGCTTCATTGGGGAGTTGGGATCAATGTTGGACCCACTATTAGAGGAGCCCCTTTTCACTTTTTTGTCCACATTTGTATTTTTGCCGAAGTCATCCATTGATTGATGGTAACGTGGCAGTCGTCTCATTCCTATCAGAAGCATGACCCAAAACAGACATGGAGACAGGTTGTATATCACTTCTGGATCCTTGTCTATATCAACAACAGGTAAGAAAATGTGATAATGCTTGACAAATTCCAAGTACAACTCTTTAATCATATCAGGTTGCAAAGTAACTATGCCCAAGGTTTTTGTGCTTATGTTTGTAAGATTTGCATCCAAGGCTTTTATTTTTTCATCCAAAACTTCTTGATTCAAAAAATCACTTGTATTGAGCATTTCTCCATTCAACTTTCTCTTTTGATTTTCAGTCAGGTCGTTTTTAAATGGTGGGGCTGCTTTGCTAGGTTGGCCTTGTATAAATAAATCGTCTTTCATGTTTTCAAATGTGGGGGCCTTGTCAGCATTATGAAGAAGTTCCAGTATCGATTCCTTTTCATTGAATAACTTCTCAATGATCATCCTATGTTTATCTGCAAAGCCGATTTTATCATTCGGCGTATCCTCCATATCCTTGATGTTCATTATATCCTGCACAATGTTGAGAAGCTTGCTTTCAACAAGTTGAGATTTTTGTCTCTTTTTGACTCTTTTGAATCCTTGCTGAAGTATGCATTCTTTGTTTTTCTTTATACACCTGCTACATTTGTTGACTCCTTCTGGTTGTGTATCTAAATCACACTTTGTTTTTTGCTGTCTGCATTCAATGCATGCCAACTTTCTTTTCCTCTTGACTTGCTCAACAGGGATGGTGGATTTATCACTATCCATGGTAAATATAATAAATATGAAAGGGAGGTAATTCCGATGAAAATGTTTTGGTGGCATAATGTTTATTTTCTGAAAAAAAGGCTCTATTATAGTTTATGAAATGTTTACAATGAAGAGACATATAGTAGAGGTCGCTCTTTTGACATATTCCAGATTCAGTAAAACTGCTGAGCGAAAAAAAAAAAAAAAAAGAAAAGAGAAGCGGAGAATTGATTTCGTAGAAAAAAAAATAAATAAAAATGACTATTTCAAAGTTGAAATGACAATGATTCCTACAGTTGGTTCTTCTAATTTAGTTTTATAATATCGATAGTTAAACACGGGTGTGTGTTATTTGCCAGAAAGTAAGCTATTGAATGATACCAAATAAGATAAGAAGTAAAAATATATTTTTTTTTAGTAGTTAATCCAATACAGTGGCATTACTCCATGTACCAATATGTCTTTAAGTGTTTCTTAAGCATGCAAAGCAAATATCAAATGGGAATGAATCCACAAAGAATCAAAGCACAGACTTTGTGTGGATGGTCTACCAAAACCAAGCCACGTTTCGCTAATTGAAACTCAATCAAAACGACCTAAGGCGTAAGGGATAACCTGATTCAAAGCCCCC